>WELA01000937.1:8154-35640 GCA_009602735.1 Mesotaenium endlicherianum
ACCTCGGTTAACCAAATCCACCGCCATCTCCCATCATCCCGAATTGCCATCCATCATAGGGATGTCATCTGGCCATTCATCTAGCATATCGTACTTAGGTGTATGTCAAGGCAGTTCGCTGCTACCGAGTACGGAAGTCAGCTGGCTGTCAAAGAATGGGTCAACAAGCTGACTTATATGGACTTCAGCCTACTGCTTCCGGCTGAGTCATTAAACTGATAATTATGTAAAGTCCAGCAGATTGACTATTAACTAAAGTTCAGCAGGCTGAACTTAATTAACTATTATATTTGAATGAATATTATATCTACTAATATACTGATTCATTACACCCGGGGACGGAGAGGAGGAGGAGTTAGAGGAAGACGAGGAGGAAGGCGAGGAGGAGGACACTAGCCCCGCCGTGATCCTGACGCCTGCCACATCCCTTATAAGGGAGAAGACGGGGTTGGCCATGCAGCAACTCGCTGAAGAGGAGGATATCACTTGGCTGGGGACTGCCAGAGGACAGACCCCATCTCCAGGCAAGGAGACCCAGTCAGACAGGGCAGACAGGAGGGCTGGTCGGGAGATAGCCAGAGGCCTGCCAGCATCTCCCTCGGAGAGAGGGCATGTACCCTTGGCTCATGTCGTGCAACATCCTTCTGGGATGCCGGTATACGTACCTGTCAGTTTGAGGGCTGCCCAGGAGAAGGCTGCCTCCCTCGAGACTGTGCAGGAGGAAAGAGCCCAGTTACTGCGTTCTTCACGGGGTCCTTACACGGAGCCTCCCTCTCTGACAGGCTTTTGAAGGCCCCAAGACGGGATGAGGTCTGGCTCCCCTGAGTATAGGGCCTCAGGGACATCTCCCTCCTAATGGCAGTAGGCTGGGGACGGAAGGGACAGTACGCTGTTATTAGTGTTAGTGTTGTCGAGGCGACCACATGATAAGTTGGAGGGACTGTAATGAATCAGTATATTGGTTGACATAATATTTATTTAAATAATATAGTGAATAAGGTTCAGCCTGCTGGACTCTAGTTAATGGTCAGTCTGCTGGACTTTATATTTTATATCAGTTTAATGACTCAGCCGGAAGTAGCAGGCTGGTGTCAGCTTAAGTCAGCTTGCTGACACATTCTTTGACAGCCAGCTGACTTCCGTACTCGGTAGCAGCGAACTGCCTCGATATGCATCTAAGTGTGGTATGCTAGATGAATGGCCAGATGACATCCCTATGATGGATGGCGATTCGGGATGATGGGAGATGGCGGTGAATTTGGTTAACCGAGGTCCTACCAGTGTGGTTAACTCCCGGGTAGGCGGTGCCATTGCACTGATCGTTGAACTGTAAACTCATTCCATGTACATATGCTAGGCATTGCTCTCGAGTTCGACATTCGGAAACGAGGCCAACTCTCTTGTACAGCTTATTGAGAGCGATCTGAATCCAAGGCAAGAAGCCATTGATACGCACTGTCTTCTAACCTTGCTTATGTATGAGTTAACTGATTTGCATTATTAATGCTAGTTTACTCTCATTTGATTGACGAGTATTATCCACTGCTAGTGTGTTGTCCTTTGCCGTTTAACCAGTTAACGAAAAATACCATAAAGATTACTTGCTGATATAAAGATCTTTTATTAATTGTTAATCGCCTATTCGGTAAGTCGATTCATTTCACAATATGAGGTGGTAGGATGAGGTAGCCGTCTAGCCCATAGTGGAAGTCATCTGGTTGGACTCGGTCACACTCCTGCTTTTTGTTGGTGACGGTCATCCACCTCCAGTTTGTGGGCTGCTGGTAGTACTGTGGTCCATGCTCAGCCGTTTTCAGCTTACAAGAGAACCAGTGGGGAGAGAACATTTGCTGCCCTGCTTCCCTGGTCAAGTACTCCCAGCTCCTCCTCTCAACTTCATTGTAAGCTGGCAGTAGTATGAGGTAGAATACCGTATCCTTAAAGCTTACAGGCTGCATGCTCACCATCCTGATGAGTCTCTAATCTCCCACTATTCCAGGTACTGGAATTGGCTTGTTCTCCAACTCAGCTGCAAGGTACCGGGCTTTGTCTGCTGTATAGCCCACCATCTTGGCATAATCTTCGTAGAGGACCACACCAGTGTGTGTCTCAATGTACCTATCTAGTGCTTCAGCTCCTTCTCTCTGTAGAAGTGTTGTCTGTTCCAGCTTGTTGATCTTCTGGGCTGCCAGTAATGCTTCCTTCAAGTTATCAAAGGTTTGGCCACTCACCACAATATATCCGTAAGTGGCTAGGCTCTTCTGCTTGTCAGCTTCAGCCTTTTTCCTTCTCTACTCCTCTACTGCCGCCGCTTCTTCTTGTTGTTTCTTCTGTCTCTCCTCCTCAGCTTTCCTGAGGTTTTTTGCCTCCTGCTTCTTCTTCCTCTGTGCTTCCTCTGCCGCCTCTTGTTGTCTGCGGACCCTTTCTTGTTCTCTCCTGGTGAGGAACGTCGCCGCTAACTCATTTTGGTATTGCTCCATTGTCCTCCTGGCTTCTTTTGCCTTGCGCTTTTTATCTTTCTTTGGTGTGGTGGGGGCCATCCTGCACATGTAATTAGGGCACAAGTTAGTAGGACCTCAACCTTTGTCACAGGAGTTGCAGGAAGAGAAGCAACTTTCTATTTTTATGGTAGGTTTGTTCCCGTTTACCTTCCAGGGTGATTGCTAGGAGTTCACGTAGCTGCAGTGCGATAAAAAATAAACGAATGAATGTGTATGCAGGGTGAGTTAAGTGATGTATTGATGTGCGAGTCCCTTTTTCATTCCGCCAACTTTGCTTAATGCGGGCCTGGCTGTCCCATCTGTCACTATGCTGACACTTAGGATTCGATAACTGTCCCTTTCTCGCACACTAACTGTCATTTACTTTTCCCTCCAACTTAATTGGAGATAGGACCTTCTGTCACCTTCCCGTGTCAACTGAAATGACAGTTAGTGAGGTGCCCCAGCCGCCCGAAGATAAAACCGTTTCAACGCCCCTTTGGCATGGGTCAAATGGTCCTTAAATTCCCAAGTATCCCCAGAGGCATCGTGACCCTTCCATCTGACCAGGTATTTCATGTCATATTTAGGTGATCGACGGACAGAGCGAGCTTCCAAAATCTCCTCGACCTCATATTCCTCAGGGTCATTATCCCTGACAGCGGGGACCGGTCTCGGTTGGACATGTAACCGACCAGTGAACAGTGTGTCACCTTTGATGTATGGTTGCAGGTAGGAGACATTAAAGACCGGGTGACCCTTGTATTCCGCTGACATGTTCAATTTGTAAGCATTCTGACTGACACGGCGCACCACTGAATATGGACCGACCCAGACCGGACCAACCTGTTTCTTGACCACACTTGGCAGGTACAGGTGTTGAGAATGCAGTTTGACCAAATTGCCCTTTGAAAATGTCAGCCCCCGACTGTGTTGATTAGCGACCCTTTCAGTTCCTTACCTGGGCCACCATATCGTCCCTGGGGGGTTAACGCCGCAACAAGTTAAGGTCGATGCTATTCGGCGACTACCAGTTCCGACGGATGTGTCTAGGTTAAGGGCCTACATGGGGATCACGGGGTATTATTGTTGTTTTTGCCCTGATTTTAGTGCGATTGCGGCCTCTTTGCATGAACTCCTGGAGAAGGATGTGCCTTGGGAATGGACTCGGGAACGTCAAGTAGCTTTTGACAAATTGAAGGATCTCCTATCCTCTGCCCCTATCTTACACAGACCAAATTACAGTAAGCCGTTTTTCCTTCACACTGATTGGAGTCATCTCGGTTTGGGGCTGTTCTAGCTCAGGTGGATGAGGAAGGTCATGAATATGTTGTTGCTTATGCCAGTCGTAGTAACAACTCTGCCGAACGGAATTATAATTCGTATGAAGGAGAATGCTTGGCTGCAGTGTGGGCTGTAGTGCACTTTCGTCCATACCTCTATGGTACTCACTTCACACTCATCACCGATCACCAACCCCTTAAATGGTTGATGACTAACCAAAAACTCACGAGTAAACACGCACGTTGGGCTCTCATACTTCAGGAGTACAATTTCACCATTGAACATAAGGCTGATATAAACTCTAGATTTACTGCTTATAGGACCAAAACGGACACCACAATAGCCTATCTTTGAATGCTCATACTAAAATCAGTGCTTATGTGGTACATAAGAGCCATATACTGAATCTACTTTGAGTAAGCAATCTGGCAATGTACTTTTTCCATTTTTTCCGGGATTTTTTAGTGTACTTTTTTGTACAACAAGGAAAACACACGTGTGAGGTCCCACAAGTACATTTCTTCTCAGCACAATATCCGGAAAAGTACAACTTATTTTTAGGTCCTGATTTTTCCAGCATTTATCCTGATGTAAGGAGGACAGTGCACTTTAGATATATGCAATTCATTTAGTATCCTAGCTGCAACACCAGCCCAATGTTTGGGACCCAAATTGACACCAAGTTTTTTGGTCATTGGTCCGTTAAGGAATCTAAGGAAATGCATCATGCAGATTTATTGTTTGGTGCATAACTTTTACAATTCTTGATGGAAATCATTGAAACAAGTTCAGGCATGCTTGAAATACCTTACACAAGCACTATGAAACATGAAAGCACCAAAAACATGTAAAGCGAAAATTATGAGTCTTGTCATGTATGGCTCCATGGCCGACGCGTCGGAAAATCTGGTATATGGCAGATGGTGTGAGGTAAAAAAAAATTAGTCAGAGAATTATGCACCTTTCATCTATGCTACTGTTTAGGAGCACCAGTGGGCAACCTCTTCCTACCACAATCTAGATGCTCTATGTTTCTGGTAGTGTGAAATTTTTTAAAGCAAGGAGTGGGATGTAAGGCAACATTACATCGTATACACATGAACTGGCACCTCTTCTTCCTTGCTGCAGCTCCTAAGTCAAAGTACTTAGCACTACACACCACACAGCTTGCCCTTTCTCCTTTCTTCACCTTCTCAGAAAAGTGCCTCCCAGCCCACCTGTGCTCTCCAGCAGCTCCTGCTGCACTTGACCTGGTCTGCCTGTCGCGAGGATGTACCCACTCCGACATCTCCCTCACTAGTTGCAACATGAACAAGTATCTGTCAGCACTAGGGTGGGCCAGCTCATACAATATGTATGCATTAGCAATGGCACCATCAAATAAGCCCCAATACAGGCGGTGCCACCACTTCCTAGCTACCTGCTCAGTCTCCACAGAGTAGTTGTCTCTCAAGCATAACTTGTCAAACTGATCGACCGCGTCTTTGTACATGTTATAGTGCTTCACAATCTCAGGTGCAGGTATAGTCTTAGTCTCTCCTCCCTTCTGTCTCCTCTCAACCTCAACTACAGTAAGACCTCGACAGTTAGACAAGAGATACACAGGCTTCTTGTCTTGCCAAACTACAGCTACCTGTTCAGGCCATTCTGACACGAGCGCTGCGAATGACCCTTGCTCCGCCTCTTTCTCTCCTGCAGGTATGTCTAAGACCAGCTGCTTAGTAGGATAGTGCATTCTATTTACAACTGTGCCTGTTGCTCCATGGCCAAACTCTGACAGTGCTCTCACAAGTACAGGACTTGTGAAGCCTCTATTTAATACAAAGCTGTAAGTCTGACCCTCTGGCAAAGTGTTGACCATCTCCAAAACAAGAGTGGTATTTCTGCCAGGTCTCTTGACCTTGTCAAATACTACAAAGTTCCAACAATAATATGTGACACTATCAACCAGTGTGAAAAACTCAATGCCAAATTTGTAAGGCTTCTTAGGACAATACACCGGGACTGGACACTGTCTATTTCTAGTTGGAATAAGTCTCTCATCGACTGTCATGTGCACACTTGAATCATAGTTTTCCTTGAATGTTCTTTTGAGTAGCTCTATGAAGGGTTGACACTGCCAGAGCTTATACTGGTTTACAGGACCAAATTGTCATTCTTCCAGTACATGGTGTACCTAGGCAAGGGATTCAATGCCATAGCAATACACAAGCCATGCCATATGATGAGCTCACTAGTGGTGAGCTGGTTCCATTGCTTTGCACCTTCACTATGTGCATATGCATTGGTTGCAGAAACCATGGAGTCATACCAGTCTATACCAATGAGAAGGCTCAAAACAGCAAAGGGGCTGAAGTTGTGAAAGTGCCTTGTGCTCACTCTGGCCAGACCTGTGGCCAGAGTGCTGACAGGCTTCACCACCTAAGGTGGAACTTCACCTTCAGCAGCAGGCCTCCAGGAGTACTCCTCTCTGTTGGCAGGCTCCTCAACTTCTTCTTCTTCAGCAGCAGCAGGCACCATTGGCTCTCCTTCAGACTCCAGCTCCGTGTCTGAGCTGTACTCCTCTTCATCTGAGTGCCTGTTCTTCTTCTTGCTGTAGCCCCTCTTTGCCCTCCTCTTAGCAGTCTCCCTTGCCACTACCACCCTGTTCCTTCTCTCTTCCCTGTTAGCAGGCACAGACATGTCTGGTCATGTCTGTTTTGATGGTCTCCCTCTTTTTCGTGTTGACTCTACCGGTTCTAAGCCTATTTTCGACTCTTCCTCTGTGTCTATTGTGTCTGCTACTGATGTGGGAGTGTCTTCCGGTGGTGTGGGAGTGTCTTTTGGTGGTGTGGGAGTATCTTCAGGTTCGGGGGGGGTGTTTACAATGCTAGGAGTAACTTCAATCAATGAGAAGCAGGAAGCTGTGAAAGTGGGTCCGAAGAGGCCTCAACTCTAACAACTCCCTCATATGGGCAAAACCAACAAAATTCGGGGATAGAAGGCATGTATTGTAGTATTTGCCTGCGTCCCGTGTTTTGTACTCTCCATCGTAGCCAAAATAGATCTTAAACTTGGTTTCTTTGGTCTTATGCACCTCTTCCTCTAATGTTCCGACCAAAAAAAATTCTTTGTAATGCACTCCAAACTCTTGTGCTGCCCAAGTTTCACCCCAGATCTTACTAGGTGTTAGTATCTTAGTGCCTACAGCTACCGAGGGGCCTGTAGACGAAGAAGCGATGTCAGCCATGGCTTCTGTAGCATGCAAAGCGAAAGAAATGACAGACAAGAAGAGGCCTGTTCAAAGGTCAAAATCGAAACAGAAAGTGACCTCTTTGTGGCCGGCAAACTTACATAACTTCGTCATATATTGGCCGTTATGGCTAAAACTAATTTGCCGGAGGGGTTTGAGTTATGACACATCCAATGAGCCTATTTTCAGACAATTCCGATTAAAAAAAAGTAGGCTAAGGGGGTGTAGAATTTTGCCTAGTTATGGGACATGATTTGGTTCCAGAACCAAAATAGGACCCACAGTATAGCTAGTGTTAAGGAACCAGGATGCAGATGGCCTCAGCCGCAACCCTGACCCCTCAGACGTTGATCTCACTGGGGCTTATTTTGCCTCAAGCCAGCAAGAACATATCCGGCCAGCCTGGCATGCTGCCTATTATCTCGGTCTTCTCCCTACTCCTGTTGGCGCGTGTGCAATCAGCCCGGCTTTCCTCCCGCGTGCAGTGCCTGATGTGTGGTCTGATTCTGCTGTGATGGAGTATTTGCGCACTCATACTTGGTCTTCTCCCCTCTCGTCGCGTGAATGAGACCGAGTTTTGCATCGTTGTGTTCGATATCACTGGCATGAAGGGACTTTGTTACGTGCACCACACCCGAGTCGTCCCACCCCCTCCCGAACGCATACCTCTCATTCGTAAAATCCATGAAGAGTCTGGGCACTTCGGAGTCAAACGCATGAGTTCTCTTCTGCAAACCGAGTTTTGGTGGGAGGGGTTGGTCACTCAGGTCAGCAATTTTGTTCGTTCATGCACGTTGTGTGACCGCGTTAAGAACACTTTCAATGCACTCCCCTTCGTTCTCAATCTTCTTCCCCTGCGTGGGCTTTTCTATCGATGGTCACTGGATTTGGCTGGGCCTTTACCCCTCTCTAAGTGTGGGATGCGTTACATCCTTGTCATGATTGAGCACCTCACCAAGTGGATCGAGTTGGTGAGTATTCCTAATAAGTTCGGTGCCTACATTGCTAGAGCGTTCACTGAGCGAGTTCTATGTTGCTATGGGGCGTGTGTTGAGGTCCTCACTGATCAAGGGTCAGAGTTTTAGGGTAATTTGGCTAAGTTGCTTGATAAGTCATTTATTGATCATTGCACTACCTCTCGAGACCACCCTCAGGCTGATGGGCTTGCTGAACGGATAGTCCAGACAGTCAAGCGCAGCATGCGTAAGTATGCTCTCATGTGTGATGTGTCTGACTGGGATGTACGCATTGCGTGGCTTGCCATGGATTACAACTTCAGCAACCAAGCCTCTTTGCGTTCGTACTCACCTTACTTCCTCCTCTATGGTCGAGAACCCCTTCTTCCCTTTGCCATTCATCATCGTGTCAGTACCCATCCACACTGATGATCACGACCTGCTATTGACTCACCTCAACGAGAGAGCTGCCTTGTTCTTAAGCACATGCCTATCGCTATGGATAACTTGCTCACTGCTCAATACCGAGACACTCTACGTTATGCTCGTTTGCGTAGTGGGGTGTACAAGCCACGCATGGTCAAGTTTGAGGGCGGCAATTATGTCTATTTGCATCAGGAAGTGTGAGATACCCTCGACGTTCGTGCTGGACCTGTGATTCTGCGTGTGCGCACAGTCAGTCCTAATGGGGTCCTTATGCTTGAGGGGTTCGGTGATCGTACCGTTCGTGAGAACATGAAGAATTGCGCACCATGCCACTTGCCTAATATTGTGCACGAAGTTGACCCACTGAGAGCCACGGTCCCAGCTAATCACCCATGTCAAGGGTGTGATTCTAGTCGTCGTCCTGCTTCTATGCTGTTGTGCGATTGTTGTAATGTTGGTTGGCACTTGGTTTGTTTGGTTCCACCTTTATTTAAAGTCCCTGAAGGTGATTGGCTTTGCCCTTTGTGCAGACCACCACCTCTAGCTTAGGACCCCCTCATTACTTCCCCCCTTTTTTGTATTTCCGTCACGTTTCCTTTTCTTTGCGTATACATTGATTTTTCGTTTGCTTCCGCACCGTCGTTGCAGGTCACCCTTCCCCTTCATGGTGGCTGGAGTCCCTGCTCCACAATTCGCGGAGGCTCCCGCCGCCGATGCTGACGCCTGCTATCGCAGACGCTCTTCATGGTAGTTTCCTGGAGCGCGCGCGCACGCCTTCTCAGTGGCCCCGAGGTCGTCAGTCGGCCGCGTCGCCCCACCTCTTTCTCGTTTCAAATTCCTACCCCGTGTCCGTTTGACACGTGTACAACTTGGAGTACCTCCCGCCAGGGTTTTACTCCCTAGCTCTCGAGAGACCATCCACACTTCCGTTGTTCCTGATGATCACATTCCAGCTCCTCCGCGTTCAGCTGCGCTCACAGTATCTTGCCCGCAGCTGGGGGGGGGGTTTTCATAGCTCATTTTTTGCTCCTTAGGTAGTGCTTAATAGCTCCTCAGTTGCCCACTAGTGCCCATCAGTGCCCAATTCAGACCTCTCGTATTCTCTTTCATTTACAGCTCATAAGCTGTGGGCTTTTCCCCCTAATAGGGGGGGTTTTTTCCCACGGCACCTAGATTAGCCAGTTCTTGTCCAGTCCTTTAGAGCCACGTACAGTCCTTGCTATTTCAGCACTTGTGTAGATAGGGGTGTCGATGCCTAGCGTCTGCCGACGGTCACTGTTACGACATGACCCGAGTAAGGAGAGTCATGCGCTTCACGTAATAGCACATTTCTGACTTGGCCTTCTGGGACCACAATGCGTCCATTGTGCCACCAAAATCCCTTCTCAAACGTATAGTTTGAGATAGCGCTCCTTTTGTCCACACTGCCAATCCTACAAGGTTCAAGACTATGCCCAAGTGATCTAGGAACACCGGATCCTCAACATAGCCATTTTTTATCATTTGATGCAAGTCAAAATCATTCAAACATAGCAAGGCCATTTGAGATGGGTTCGTTCAGTTAAACGCGTGGAGGGGTACAGTTGAATCAAGAGTGGCCACCCGTGAAACGTGACCAATTTGTTTTGAATTCCCCGCCACGGGCCCCATTAGCAAGAGAACAGTATGGGGGATCCAACTTAATGGATGGAATGAATCGACTTACCAAATAGGCGATTAACAATTAATAAAGATTTTTATATCAGCAAGTAATCTTTATGGTACTTTCCGTTAACTGTTTAACGGCAAAAGGACAACGCACTAGGAGTGAATAATACTCGTCAGTCAAATGAGAGTAAACTAGCATCAATAATGCAAATCAGTAAACTCATACATAAGCAAGGTTAGAAGACAGTGCGTATCAATGGCTTCTCGCCTTGGATTCAGATCTCTCTCAGTAAGCTATACAAGAGAGTTGGCCTCGTTTCCGAATGCCGAACTCGAGAGCAATGCCTAGCATATGTACATGGAATGAGTTTACTGTTCAACGGTCAGTGCGATGGCACCGCCTACCCGGGAGTTAACCACGTTGGTAGGACCTCGGTTAACCAAATCCACCGCCATCTCCCATCATCCCGAATAGCCATCCATCATAGGGATGTCATCTGGCTATTCATCTAGCATATCGCACTTAGATGCATATCAAGGCAGTTCGCTGCTACCGAGTACGGAAGTCAGCTGGCTGTCAAAGAATGTGTCAGCAAGCTGACTTAAGTTGACTTCAGCCTGCTGCTTTCGGCTGAGTCATTAAACTGATAATTATGTAAAGTCCAGCAGACTGACTATTAACTAAAGTTCAGCAGGCTGAACTTAATTAACTATTATATTTAAATGAATATTATATCCACTAATATACTGATTCATTACAATCCCTCCAACTTAACTTGTTGTCGCCTCGACAACATTAAACTGCAGAAATTTTAAATAAGGGAACTGAACCTGACCAGCCTCCCTTACTGACTGCCTCTTCAGCGTGTCACCTTAAGGGGTTGTTCCTGGGGCTTCAGGATCAGGAGACGGAGATCTGGACCTAGATCTGGACAGCCCTCTAGGTCTGTCAGCTGGCCTTCTAAAGAACCCTGTTTGCTCTAAAGTTGGCCCTCGGGGAGAACGGAGGATGGTGGCCTGCTCTTCAACCACTTGGGTGTTGATTCCCACATAGACAGGCATTCCAGTAGGATGCTGAAATACATTGGCTAGAGGTACATGCCCCTGAGCGGAGGGGGAGGCTGGCATACCTCTGGCCCACCCGCGTGTCCCTCTTCTGGCACCCCTGTCCTCTGGGGATTTCTGTCTGTGTCTGCTGCCCAGTACCGTCAGATCAGCTTCCTCCCCTGCTTGGGCAGGTGGGCTGGGTGAGCGAGCGCGGGGTCCAGTTGTCGCCATAACGGGGATCACATTCCACACACCTGATCGTGGTTCTTTAGGAAGTGCCACTGCCTGTCCCTGGGTATCCTGAGTACCCGCTGCTGATGCTTCTCCTCTGCCTTGTTCTCCTTCCTCATCCTCCTCATCCTCCTCTTCGGAGAGAGTAGGGGTCTCGTCCACTAAGTCGTCCTGCTCCCTAGTAGACATGGAGTAGTCTACCGACCTCCCTTTCTTAGGGCGCGTTGGAGGGTGCTTGGCCTTCAGCCTACTGATATCTATCCGGCCTGCATTCTTTGCCCATTTGACAAAGGCATGCTTTCCCTTAGAGAAGTACTCTCTTCCCCTCCTCCTATGTTCCTTGGTCTCTGCATTCATATTGCTCAGGCATCCATTCAGCCTGGGGTCCCAAGGGGCAATGTGAGGTGGTAGGATGAGATAGCCGTCTAGGCCATAGTGGAAGTCATCCGGTTGGGCTCGGTCACACTCCTGCTTCTTATTTGTGACGGTCATCCACCTCCAGTCTGTTGGCTGCTGGTAGTACTGGGGTCCGTGCTCAGCCTTCCTCAGTTTACACGGGAACCAGTGGGGAGAGAACATCTGCTGTCCTGCTTCCCTGGCCAAGTACTCCCAGCTCCTTCTCTCAACTTCATTGTAAGCTGGCAGGAGTGTGAGGTAGAATACCGTATCCTTAAAGCTATCGGGCCGCATGCTCACCATCCGGATGAGTCTCTGATCTCCCACTATTCCCGGTATGGGGACCGGCTTGTCCTCTGAATCATCTGCGAGATACCGGGCCTGCTCTGCTGTATAGCCCACCATCTTAGCATAATCTTCGTAAAGGACCACGCCGGTGTGTGTCTCGATGTACCTGTCCAGTGCTGTAGCTCCTTCCTTCTGTAGCAGTGTTGTCTGTTCCAGCCTGTTGATCTCCTGGGCTGCCAGCAATGCTTCCTTCAGGTTATCGAAGTTTTGGCCACCCACCACAGTATACCTGTAAGTGGCCAAGCTCTTCTGTCTGTCCGCTTCAATCTTTTTTCTTTTCTCCTCTTCTGCCGCTGCCGCTTCTTCTTGCTGTTTCTTCTGTCTCTCCTCCTCAGCCTTCCTGAGGTTTTCCGCTTCCTGATCCTTCTTCCTCTGTGCCTCTTCTGCCGCCTCTTGTTGTTTGCGGACCCTTTCTTGTTCTCTCCTGGTGAGGGACGTCGCCGCCAGCTCCTTCTGGTATTGCTCCATTGTCCTCCTGGCTTCTTCTGCCTTGCGCTTTCTGTCCTCCTTTTGTGTGGTGGGCGCCATCCTGCACATGTAACCAGGGCACAAGTTAGTAGGATATGGACCTTTGTCATAGGGATTGCAGGAAGTATGTTAGTATTTAGTATAGTGGCTTCGCTGCTGTTTACCTTACAGGATGATTGCTAAAAGTTGACGTAGTTGCGATGCGCTACACATAAACGTATGAGTGTGTTTTTATCGCTCTCGCTCACTAACTGTCATATATTTTCCCCTCCAACTTAAATGGAGACAGGACCGCCTGTCACCTTCCCGTGTCAACTGAAATGACAGTTATGGAGGGACTCCAGCGGCCCGAAGGTGGAACCGTGTCAACGCCCCTTTGGCATTGGTCAAGTGGTCCTTAAACTCCCAAGTGTCCCCAGAGGCATCGTAACCCTTCCATCGAATGAGGTATTTCATGACATATTTAGACGATCGACGGACCGAGCGAGCGTCTAAAATCTCATCGACCTCATATTCCTCAGGGTCGCCGTCCCGGACAGCGGGGACCGGTCCCGGTTGGACAGGGAACCGACCTGTGAACAGTGTATCACCTTTGATGTACGGTTCCAGGAAGGAGACATTAAAGACCGGGTGCCCCTTGTATTCAGCTGACATGTTCAGTTTGTAAGCATTCTGACCGACACGACGGACCACCGAATATGGACCGACCCAGACAGGGCCAAGCTTTTTCTTGACCACACCAGGGAGGTACAGGTGCTGAGAATGCAGTTTGACTAAATCCCCCTTGGAAAATGTCAGTTCCCGACGGTGTTGATTAGCGTATTTTTGTTGGTTTTCTTGGGCCGTGTGCAAGTTTCGTTGGACTTCTGACAGGGTGTCAGCAAACTCCTGAGTTAACTGGAGGGAGACCGGGTTGTCAATCCCTTCAGGGTGAGTTAAAGATTCCCCTAGCACATCTAGAGGAGACTTAGGGACTCTACCCAGGCTGAGTTCAAAAGGAGTTTTGCCCGTTGACGCGTGCACCGCACTGTTGACCGCAAACTGAATTTGAGGCAACAGGTCATCCCAATTATCTTGTTTTTGGTTAATATATGCTCTCAGCACCTCCTGCAGAACTCGGTTAGTTCTTTCAGTCTGCCCATCAGTCTGAGGGTGGTTTGCTGTGCTGAGCAGCTGTTTGACTCCCATTAACCCCATTAAAGCTCTCCAGAACTTAGAGGTGAATTTTGAGTCTCTGTCTGAGATGATATTAGAAGGGAGCCCATGTTGGCATACTACATGGTTGTAAAACTGTCTCGCTGTTTCGAGTGCAGTCACTTTGACAGTTGTGGGGATAAAAATGACCATTTTTGTCAGTTTATCCACGACTACCAGTATTGAATCATGCCCGTTGGCAGTTCTTGGTAGTGAGACCACCCAGTCCATGGATATAGTTTCCCAGCGTCCCGCTGGGATGGGTAGCGGTTGCAAGAGACCTCCGGGTGGTGTGTGCCGAGACTTATTTCTCTGACACTGGTCACAGGACTTGACATATTTCAAGACCTCCCGGGGTAACCCCTCCCAATGATAATGTTTTGCCAGTTTGCCAACAGTTTTGGCCTGCCCCAAATGTCCACCCAGGAGACTGTCATGAGCTTGACTCAGTAAGAGAGACCTTATTTCCAAATTATTAGGAATGACCAGCTTCAGCCTGCCTGAAGTGGTTTCAGTCACCCAGACCCCTCCCTTGAGCTTATACCCGAGTGCGGTAGCACGACACATACCAGTAGTGGGGCTGGGCTCAAATGTTGGGTCAGAAAGGTAGGCTTTCCTAAGTTGTTCAAGGAAGGACTTTTTCACCTTTAGTGAAGTGAGTGCACACAGGACTTTATCTACAGCATGCTGACTAAAGTTCCTTTCTTGCAAGTCAGGTCTTCTAGAGAGTGCATCAGCAGGATTCAACTTCCCTGGTTTGTAGTCGATCTGGACTTGGAACTGCTCCAGCATCTGGCTCCAGCGGTTCTCCCTCCTCGACAGCTTGGACTTCTTCTGAAAGTGGGTCAGAGCTAGATGATCTGTAATCACCTTAAAAGCTTTACCATGTAAGTATGCTCTCCACTGTTTGAGTACATGAATGATAGCTAGCAGCTCTTTATCATGCACTGAGTAATTAATCTCCGCTGGATTAAATTTCATAGACTCATACAACACAGGATGCCACTCCTGCCGTACCTTACCATCCTTTGTGGTTTTGTCAGCAGGCTGCAACAAAATAGCACCCATGGCAAAATCAGAGGCATCAGTAACCACCTGCACCGGTTTGCTGGGGTCATACACGGCTAGCACTGGGGCAGAACAAAGGGCATCTTTAAGGGTCTGGAAGGCAGCCTGCTGCTCTTCCCCCCACACATACCCGATGTCTTTCTTAGTAAGGTCAGTCAGTTTACTGGCCTTTGTGGAATAATTCTCAATAAATCTCCTATAGTAGTTAGCCAACCTAAGGAAGGATCTAACTTCAGAGACAGACTGTGGTACTGGCCAGTCCCTTATGGTCTGGACTTTCTTAGGATCCACACTGATGCCCTCTTTACTGACAACGTGGCCTAAGAATTCATTACTTTCCTTAAAGAAATCACACTTGCTCATTTTAGCATACAAGTGATTTTTCCGCAGAGTGTCCAGGACAGTCGTTACGTGTTCAGTGTGCTGAGCTTCATCTTAAGAGCAAATTAAAATATCATCCAGGAAAACTTGCACAAACTTATCCAAATAAGGTCTGAAAATGTCATTCATAGCACCCATAAAGGTAGCAGGAGCATTAGTCAGTCCAAATGGCATCACGTTGAACTCATAGTGTCTATAACGTGTGCGGAAAGCAGTCTTGTGTTCATCCCCCTCAGCAATTCTGATTTGATGATAACCACTCTTGAGATCTATCTTACTGAACACCTTAGCGCCAGACAGGGTATCAAGCAAGTCCTCGATTCTGGGTAAAGCATACTTGTTCTTTACTGTAATTCTGTTCAGGGCTCTGTAATCCACACACATCCGCATACTGCCATCCTTTTTCTTAACAAATAGGATAGGTGCGCCGTACGGTGATTTACTGGGAGAAATGTAACCATTTTCCTCCAACTCTGCAATCTGTGTTTTCAACTCCTCACTCTCCAAATAAGACAAGCCAAACGTGCGTTGCCAGGGTGCGTGGCTACCAGGTAATCAATCCTATGATCTACTTCCCGCTTAGGGGGTAGTCCTGGAGGCATATTAAACACATCCGTGTATTGAGCAACAATGTTTCAGCAGTAGGGTGTTCCGGAGGGTGTACCTTTATCTCAACCACTTCTTCAGGTTGAGGAGGTACCTCTCTTAGCAGCAGACAGAACATTCTGTCTTCCTTCTGGTTCCAGCTTTTGACGAACTCCATTGCATTCAGCAACTTGCATCCTTCTGGAAGCCTCTTCTTTTCCTTCATTTGCCATCCACACAGGACAAGAGGAAGAGCACTGGTGGGTGCCAAGTCAGTCTGCCCATCACTGGCTCCTCTCACTTTAACTGTACCTCTGCTCCAACACTCTTCATCTTGATGTCTATTAAGCCAGGACCTCCCTAGCACGACATCATAAAAACCAGTGTTGAGTACCTCAAATGTAAGCGTTTCAGTTAGAACTGCAATGCAAGAACCTAACTGGACCTCAATAGGCTTGGTTATAACTCCTCCCGGGATACTTGAGGCATCTCCAAGGAATATTTTTCTATTCCCTTGGGTGACAGTAGGCAGCCTTAGCCGCTTAACTAAGTCCTTGTGAATAAAAGTATGTGACGCCCCTCCGTCAACAAATGCCCTCACCTTCCTACCTGCAATCATGCAATGCAGTAGGATAGGGGGGACTGTCTTTTCCTGACTTTCGCATTGTTCTCCTGACGTAGCAAAGAAATGTTGGACATCAGGTGGAACAAGAGCATCCAGAGTGTGCACTCTCTGGACGTCTATATTGCTGATGGTCTCCTTTATCTGGTTGTCAGGCATGCATAGTGAATCCAGTTCAGCAGGACCCATAATACCTGCTACGAGGGCAGCTAGTGACGACTCACTATCTCTAGCATCCTCACAGTCAGTAGACTGGATTACTGACTGTTGCTGTCTTTTAAAGGCTGGTCTTTTCTCTCGACCTTAGGCAGGTGCTTGACCGGACACTGTTCTCTGTAGTGGCCTTTCTGCTGACAATGGTAGCAAGTAGATTTTGCTGAGGCTGGTCTCGGCTTAGTCCTACCACCACCCCTTCCATAGCCACCTCGAGAGGGACCACCTCTACCTCTAGACTGAATAGCATTGTACTCATACTCATATTCATCACCCTGATTATCCTCAGCCTGGTCTCCTTCAACTGCATTGTAGGAACCGTGGGGCTTTTTGACAATCTTAGACACCAAAGCGTTACTCTGGCGCTTGTGATTGAACTGCTGCTGATCCCAGGCGTCAGCATCCTGGATCAAGTCAGCCAGTTTCTCATACTTTTTCTCAGCAAAATGACCAGAGACCTCGGATTTCAAGCCATACCTGAAGTATGCTATCCTATACCGTTCTGGCAAATCAGGCTGCTTCATCATGTTCTCTTGGAACTTTTGAGCAAACTCAGCAACTGAAGTGGTCTGCTTCAGTGTCAGGGAGATCATCGCATAGATAGCTTTCTCCTGCTGGTTGATGACATCAAACTTCTCATGCAACTTCTCGACAAACTCTACCCACGTAGGGTCACCGAGTTGCCGAGCCTTACGCTCTTCCTTCCAGTAAAGCCACCAGTCTGCGGCACTGCCTTTCAGTAGCGCACCGGTGTGCCTGACCTTCTCGTAATCTTGCAGTTCTGGGTAGTTCTCCAGCCACTGCTCAACATCCGCGAGAAACTTGATCAGGTAATATTTTCTGTTTCCCTCAGGATCATAGTCCTGGGGAGGTTTCGGCTTGGGCTTACTAGGCCCTCGGCCACCACCACTAGTGGTGTGAGACCCCAGTTGGTCTCTGTCCCGGAGTAGGGACATTATGATTCTTTTGTCCTCCTGCTGGGACTGATACATGGTCGCCATTTGCGACTGCATCTGAACGAACAATGCTCCCAAGTCTACATTTTGGGGTGGTAGATTAGCAAATGCAGCAGCAGCATTGGCATCTACTCGCTGAGTAGTGTCCTCAACAATCCCTCTTGCTCCTGCAGCAGCAATTCCTGCCGCATTCAGCCGGTCACGTATTTGACCTAGGGGTACATTGAGTTGTACGGCAGGAGGTGGGTTCAGAACATTGGCCCTTGATGCCATAAGTTCTTCAACAGTGCGCTCGTCAGCTGGCTGTCCTTCCCTCCTTTGTATATCTTCAGCGGCCTTTGCTACTTGTTCAGCTTCTAGTCTGGCTATCTCCTCCTCAGCTTGCTGAGCTGCGACTGAGGCAATAGCAGCTGCCTCATCTGCAGCCTCCCTAGCTGCAGTATCCGCTACTGCTTCCGAATAGGTACGGTTTCCCGCTATATGGCTTTCCGCCTGGTTTTCGACATTCTCGTTATCCTGGTTCTCCATGTCTCGGGAGTTGCTAGTTTGAGACCTTGTCCTTACCATACAAAGAAGACTGTGATAACTGCTCCGATACCACTGAAATGAATCGACTTACCAAAGAGGCGATTAACAATTAATAAAGATCTTTATATCAGCAAGTAATCTTTATGGTACTTTCCGTTAACTGTTTAACGGCAAAGGACAATACACTAGCAGGGAATAATACTCGTAAGTCAAATGCGAGTAAACTAGCATCAATGATGCAAATCAGTAAACTCATACATAAGCAAGGTTAGAAGACAGTGCGTATCAATGGCTTCTCGCCTTGGATTCAGATCTCTCTCAGTAAGCTGTACAAGAGAGTTGGCCTCGTTTCCGAATGCCGAACTCGAGAGCAATGCCTAGCATATGTACATGGAATGAGTTTACTGTTCAACGGTCAGTGCGATGGCACCGCCTACCCGGGAGTTAACCACGTTGGTAGGACCTCGGTTAACCAAATCCACCGCCATCTCCCATCATCCCGAATAGCCATCCATCATGGGGATGTCCTCTGGCCATTCATCTAGCAGGTCGTACTTAGATGCATATCAAGGCAGTTCGCTGCTACCGAGCACGGAAGTCAGCTGGCTGTCAAAGAATTTGTCAGCAAGCTGACTTAAGTTGACTTCAGCCTGCTGCTTTCGGCCGAGTCATTAAACTGATAATTATGTAAAGTCCAGCAGACTGATTATTAACTAAAGTTCATCAGGTTGAACTTAATTAACTATTAGATTTAAATGAATATTATATCCACTAATATACTGATTCATTACAATGAATCAGCAACATTGTTGCGTCCAAGGCGATATGCCCATCAAAAGTGAAACTTTTGCAAGAACTCAGACTAGTGCGTTTGCCGTCTTGATAATGTCGGTTGCAATTAGAAGAAAATGTTTGGACAGTGATTTGTAAGCAATGTGAGACCTTTGCAATCTTGCAAATAGCATCGCTAGACCTTTAAAGCATATACAATTGCCCAGAGCTCCAGCTTTTGTGGTTGAGTAGTTTTGTTCGGCAACTGTCAGCTTTCAACTCTGAAAATTGATAGTGTAACGTTCTTGTCTATCTCAAGAATCTTTGCTCGGCATTTAAGTAAAAATGATAAATCAATAGGAGAAAATAACGACAACTATTAAAAATAATAATACTTGGGAAATATTGGTGAGAGAAATTCGAGGTAGAGATTGCGTGCTGTGAGAGTTGCACTCACAATGACTCTTGCAAGTATTTATAGTTGCACAACATGAGGCACTGGAGTGCTTTGAGTCACCTGCTAGAGCACTGGTTCATGTACAACAAAAACGGGAAAACGGGCGTTTCTTGTTCGGTCGAATATTTGAAACGGGGCGCTTGGCGTTTGGAGGTTAAGCTACGGTTTCCGAAAAACCATTTCACGCCACTCGGGCATTTTCGCAATCTCGCGTATTTTGAAAAGTCGCGACCGTTTGCGCGGTCGCGTACAAATTCATCCGACATGTACCATTGGTTACGGATAATCGTTTGGCCTATCGGTAAGGTGTGAACGAATTAATTGAAGAACGGGGGGTTCGAAACCCCAAGAATGCAAAGTTGACTATGCAATTTGTTTTCGTTTGATTTACGACTGTTGTGGAATCATGTTGACCCGAACCCAAGGTTTCCGGTCCGATCTCGGCCGGCGGCACACTTGGGCTGCCTTTGTTTGGTTTTCTTTCGAGTTAACGACTGTCGTTAACTCAAAACCTTGACAGTCATTGTGTAAAACAATGATAGTCAAATACATGTAACTAATCGTTGATTAATTTACTCATTTTTTTATAATCAATTAAATTAACATTATGATTGATGAAATCAATACTTTTGCAAAGAAATTGCAGTAACTTTTACGATTAAATGCATTTCAAAATTTCGGTTGTGTGCCATTTGACCGAAATTAGTCGACACGCGTGTGTGTTAACAGTGCAATAAAAATGCAATCGTTTACGAATAAAAAGTATAACAATTTAAGAGTAATTAAGAAAATAATCTAAAGGCGCCTAGAAAGCTCGAATCGTTACACTCCTCCCCTCTTAAAAGACTTTAACGTACTCATTAAGTTGCAATTAAGTATGTTTAAAACCGGCCTTGACGAGCGTCAGACCTAAACTTGGCGAACATGGGATTGCATGAGAACAGGGACAAAAAAAGCCGTCATTCGGCCGAGGTCTCTTTGCATTTGTTCAACTTTGGATGACGAGGTGCGTTAGGTAGGACACCACCCGCCTTGGCGCAACGCCGTTGAGCATCGGTCCATGGTAACCAATACTGTTGGATAAGATCACTACAATTGAGTGTGATCTCATCTTGGGGTTCATACGCATTCCAGCATCGTTATCCAGCCATTTAATCAAAAGCTCCACCCTGGAAGGCTTATGTTGGGTGTAGCGATGTCCAAGAATCTCTTTCACATTCCAAGCAACATCATCTTGTTCGAGTTCCAACTCGGGTGCCTGAGGTTGATAACGACCATCAAACCTAAACAAATTGAGTAAACTTGGGTAGAGTTTATTGAGAAGCTGCATGAGAAATTTGATGTGATAAAACAGCAGGAGAAAGCTATCTATGCGATGATCTTCCTGATATTGAAGCAGACCACTTCAGTTGTTGAGAATGCTCAGAAGTTCCAAGAAAACATGAAGCAGCCGGAATTGCCAGAGCGATATAGAATAGCATACTTCAGGTATGGCTTGAAATTCGAAGTCTCAGGTTATTTTGCTGAAAAGAAGTATGAGAAACTGGCTGACTTGATCCAGGACGCTGATGCCTTGGATCAGCAGCAATTCAATCATAAGCACCAGAGTAATGCTTTGGTGTCTAAGATTGTCAAAAAGCTACATGGTTCCTACAATGCAATTGAAGGAGGCCAGGCTGAGGATGATCCGAGTGATGAGTACGAGTATGAGTATAATGCTATGCAGTCTAGAGGAAGGGGTGGATGGTCTCAAGGTGGCTACGGAAGAGGTGGTGGTAGGACGAAGCCGAGACCAGCCTCAGCAAAAGCTATTGCTACCATTGTCAGGAGTTAGGTCACTACCGAGAGCAGTGTCCTAGAAAGCACCTGCCAAAGGTCGAGAGAAAAGACCAGCCTTTAAAAGACAGCAACAGTCAGTAATCCAGTCCACTGACTGTGAGGATGCTAGAGATAGTGAGTCATCGCTAGCTGCCCTCGTAGCAAGTATTATGGGTCCTGTTGAACTGGATTCGCTATGCATGCCTGACAAACAGATAAAGGAGACCATCAGCAAAATAGATCTACAGAGAATGCACACTCTGGAGAATCTTGTTCCACCTGATGTCCAACATTTCTTTGCTAAGTCACGAGAACAATGCAAAAGTCAGGAAAAGTCAGTCCCCCCTGCATTGTATGATTGCAGGCAGGAAGGTGAGGGCATTTGTTGATGGAGGGGCGTCACATACTTTTATCTATAAGGACTTAGTTAAGCGGCTAAGGCTGCTTACTGTCACCCAAGGGAATAGAATACTATTTTTTGAAAATGCCTCAAGTATCCCGGGAGGAGTTCTAACCGAGCCTATTGAGGTCCAATTAGGTTCTGGCATTGCTGTTCTAATTCAAACGCTTACATTTGAGGTACTCAACACTGGCTTTCATGATATCGTGCTACGAAGATCCTTGCTTAACAGACATCGACCTGAAGTGTGTTGGAGCAAAGGTACAGTTCAAGTGAGAGGAGCCAGGGATGGGCAGACTAACTTCGCACCCACCAGGGCTCTTCTTCTTGTCCTGTATGGATGGCAAATGAAGGAAAAGAAGAGGCTTCCAGGAAGATGCAAATTGCTGAATGCAGTGGAGTTTGTCGAAAGCTGGAACCAAAAGGAAGATTAAATGTTTTGTCTGCTGCTCAAAGAGGTATCTTTTCAACCTGAAGAAGTGGTTGAGAAAAAAAGGAGCCCTTTGGAGCACCCTACTGCTGCAAAAATTATTGCTCAGTATGATGATGTTTGTAACATGCCTCCAAGACTGCCCCCTAAAAGGGAGGTGGACCATAAAATTGATCTGTCACTTGGGAGTCGGCCACCTTGGCAACGCACTTATGGCTTGTCCTATGTGGATAGTAAATAGTTAAAAACACTGATAGCAGAATTGGAGGAGAATAGATATACTTCTCCCAGTAAATTCCCTTGTGGCGCACACATCTTATTTGTTAAAAAAAACGATGACAGTATGCAAATGTGTGTGGATTACAGAGCTCTGAACAGAACCACAGTCAAGAACAAGAATACTTTATCCAGAATTGAGGACTTGCTTGATACACTGTCCGGTGCTAAAGTGTTCAGTAAGATTGATCTCAAAAGTGGTTATCACCAGATTAAAATTGCTGAGGAAGATGAACACAAAACTGCCTTCCGCACACGTTATGGACATTATGAGTCTAATGTGATGCCATTTAGACTGACTAATGCTCCTGCAACCTTCATGGGTGCTATGATTGACATTTTCAGGCCTTACTTGGATAAGTTTGTGCAAGTCTGTTTGGATAACATTCTAATTTCTCAAAAAATGAAGCTGAGCATGTTGAACAATTGAAGACAATAATGAACACTCTCATAGAAAATCAATATGCTAAGATGAGCAAGTGTGATTTCTTCAAGGAAAGTATTGAATTTTTAGGCCACGTTGTCAGTAAAGACGGCATCAGTGTGGATCCTAAGAAAGTCCAGAACATAAGGGACTGGCCAATACCTCAGTTTGTCTCACAAATTAGATCCTTCCTTGGACTGGCTAACTACTATAGGAGACTTATTGAGAATTATTCTACAAAGGCCAATAAATTGACTGACCTTATTAAAAAGAACATAGGGTATGTGTGGGAGGAAGAGCAGCAAGCTGTCTTCAAGACCCTTGAAGATGCTCTGTAATCTGCCCCTGTTCTCGCTGTGTATGACCCCAGCAAACCTGTGGAGGTGGTTACTGATGCTTTTGACTTTGGTATGGGTGCTCTTTTGTTGCAGCATACTCACAAAACCACATAGGATGGTAAGGTAAAGCAGGACTGGCATCCTGTGCTGTATGAATCTATGAAGTCCTATGCAGCAGAGATTAATTATTTTGTGCATCATAAAGAGCTGTTGCCTATCGTTCATATCCTCAAACAGTGGAGAGCATACTTACATGGTAAAGTTTTTAAAGTGATCACCTAGCTCTGACTCATTTTTAGAAGAAATCCAAGCTGTCGAGGAGGGAGAATCGTTGGGGCCAGATGCTGGAGCAATTCTTAGTCCAGATTGACTACGAACCAGGGAAGTTGAATCCTGCTGATGCACTCTCTAGAAGACCTGATTTGCAAGAAAGAAACTTTAATCAGCATGCTGTAGATAAAGTCTTTTGTGTACTCACGTCACTTAAGGTGAAAAAGTCCTCTCTTGAACAACTCAGGAAAAGCTATGGTTCTGACCCAACATTTGAGCCCAGCCAAACTGATGGTGTGTGTGTTGCTACTGCACTCGGTTATAGGTTGAAGGGAGGGGTCTGGGTAAGTAAAACCACTTTAGGGAGGCTGAAGCTGGTGATTCCTGATAACTTGGAATTAAGGTCTACCTTACTGAGTCAAGCTCATGACAGTTTTCTAGGTGGACATTTGGGGCAGGCCGAAACTGTTGGCAAATTGGCAAAACACTACCACTGGGAAGGGTTGCCTAGGGAAGTCTTAAAATATGTTGAGTCCTGTGATCGGTGTCAGAAGAATAAGTCTAGACATACATTACCCGGGGGGCTATTACAACCTCTACCTTTCCCAACTGGAAGGTGGGACACCATATCAATGGTTTGGGTGGTAATACTACCACAAATTGCCCATGGGCACGATTCAATATTGGTAGTAGTGGATAAACTGACAAAAATGGTCATCTTCATCCCCACAATTGTCAAGGTGACTGCACTCGAAAGTTCGAGACAGTTCTATAACCATGTAGTATGCCAACATGGGTTACCCTCTAATATTTTCTCTAACAAAGACTCAAAGTTTATTTCCAAGTTCTGGAGAGCCTTAGTGGGGTTGATGGGAGTCGAACAGCTGCTCAGCACAACAAACCACCCTCAATTTGATGGGCAAATTGAAAGAACTAACCGAATTGTGCAGGAAGTGCTGAGAGCTTACATCAATCAAAAACATGATAATTGGGATAACCTATTGCCTCAAATTCAATTTGCGGTCAACAATGCGGTGCATGCGTCAACGAAAAAGACTCCATTTAAACTCAGTCTGGGTAGGGTCCCTAAGTCTCCATTAGATGTGTTAGGGGATTTGACTCATCCTGAGGGGATTGACAAGTCGATGTCTCTCCAGTTAACTCAAGAATATGTTGACACTCTGTCGCGATTCCAGCAAAACCAGTACAAATCCCAAGAAACCCAACAAAGTATGCCAATCAACACCGCTGGAAGCTGACATTTTCTAAGAGCGATATGGTCAAATTGCAAACTCAACACCTGTACCTGCCTGGTGTGGTCAAAAAAAAGCTGGGGCCCGTCTGGGTCGGTCCATACTTGGTGGTACGCCGAGTCGGTCAAAATGCTTACAAATCGAACATGTCAGCGGAATACAAGGGTCACCTAGTCTTTAATGCCTCTTTCCAGGAACTATCCATTAAGAGTGACACACTGTTCACACAGGTCGGTTACCTGTCCAACCGGGACCAGTCCCCGCTGTCCAAGATGGTGACCCTGAAGAATATGGGGTCGATGAGATTCTAGAGGTTCGCTCGGTTCGTCGATCATCTAAATACGTTATGAAAAACCTGGTCAGATGGAAGGGATATGATGCTTCTGGAGATGCTTGGGAACATAAAGACTATTTGGTCAACGCGAAAGGGGCGTTAAAATGTTTCTATCTCCGCGAAGTCGGTAGACTACCTTAACTGTCATTTGAGCTGACATGGGAAGGTGACAAGAGGTTTTGTCTCCATTTCAATTGGAGGGGAATGTGATAGTTAGGTGACAGGAATGTGACAATTAAGTGTCAGCATTGTGACAGATGTGACAGCCAGGCCCACCTTAAGCTAAGCTGGAGGGTGTCCACCACTCGGAAGGGGGGGAGGGACCAGCACATAAACAAATCACTCAACTCACCCTGCACGCACATTCATTCGCTTATTCTCATCACGCTACAAATCAATTAACTTCTGATACCCACCCTCTAAGGTAAGGGAACTATCTGCCGTAGACATACAAATGTACTTCTCTTTCTGCATCTACCGTAACAATGAATGAGATCCTACTAACTTGTGTTGTGGCTACATGTGCAATATGGCTCCCACCACACAGAGGGAAGACAGGAAGCGCAAGGCAGAAGAAGCTACGAGGACCATGAAGCGCTACCAAAAAGCGCTGGCGGCGACGTCCCTCACCAAAAGAGAACAAGATTAAGTCTGCAGACAACAAGAGGCAGCAGAAGAGGCACAGAGGAAGAAGGAACAGGAGGCAAAAAACCTCAGGAGAGCGGAGGAGGAGAGACAAAAGAGAAAGCAAGAGGGAGCGGCAGCTGCGGAGGAAGCAAGGAAAAAGAAGGAGGAAGCCAAAAAGCAGAAGAGCCTGGCCACTTACAGATATACGGTGGTAGGTGGCCAAACCTTTGATAACTTGAAGGAGGCACTACTGGCAGTCCAGGATATCAACTGGATTGCCCAGAAGCAGGGTGCTGAAGCTTTGATAGGTATGTTGAGACACACATTGGCGTTGTCCTCTACAAAGGGGCTGCTATGTGCGAGAAACTCTGGATGAATCTCCTGTACCAATTGGCAAATCCCAAGAATGATTGGAGTTCTTTCTTGGTCGTGGGGGTTGGCCATT
This sequence comes from Mesotaenium endlicherianum, assembly GCA_009602735.1. Lineage (NCBI taxonomy): Eukaryota > Viridiplantae > Streptophyta > Zygnematophyceae > Zygnematales > Mesotaeniaceae > Mesotaenium > Mesotaenium endlicherianum. The sequence goes on from WELA01000937.1 coordinate 34,060, forward strand.
CCTCCACCACCGTGGTCTTCTTGAGGTCCGTCTTGATGCCATCAGCAGTCACGTGGAGACCTAGGAACTGCACTTCTTGTTTGGCAAACTCGCACTTTGACTCCTTTGCAAATAGCTTGTTTTGCTTCAATACTTCGAGGACTTCTTTCAAGTGTCTCGCATGCTCTTCAAGGGTCTTGCTGTAGATAAGGATGTCATCGATGAATACCACCACAAATCTGTCCAACATGGGCTGAAATATGGTGTTCATCATAGTCATGAAAGTTGCTGGCGCGTTGGTGAGTCCAAATGGCAAGACCATGAACTCAAAATGTCCATATCTTGTCCTGAATGCCGTCTTCTCTATGTCCGCTTTTGCGATGCGAATCTGGTGGTAGCCGCTCCGTAAGTCAATCTTCGTGAAGTACTTGGCTCCAACCAGCCGGTCCATGAGCTCATCCATGCGCGGCAGCGGGTATCGATTCTTGATGGTGATCTTGTTGAGGGCGCGATAGTCCACACACATCCTCAAGGTACCATCTTTCTTCTTGACAAATAGCACCGGGGCTCCAAATGGCGACTTGCTAGGTCGAATGAAGCCATGCTCCAGTAGCTCCTTGATTTGCTTCTTGACTTCGTCTAGCTCCGTGTATGACATTTTGAACGTAGGCCGAGAGATGGGCTTGCTTCCGGGCTCCAACTCTATCTTGTGGTCTACGAATCTTTTGGGGGGTAGGCCCTTGGGCAATTCCGGGGAGAACACTTCTTTGTAGTCCTCTAAGACTTCTTGTATCTCCTTGGGAACGGGGCTGCCTTCTTGATTCTCGATGTCTTTCTTGATGTCTTTTGGCGTGATCGAGGCCAAAAGAAGCTTGTGTCCCTTCCTCACAAGTCTCTTGAGTAGGAGGGCGGACAATAGTATCTCGTGTGCCGGCTTCTCGATGTCTTGGGTCTGGATATTCTGGATTGCGCGCAAAATACAGATTCTTGAAGTGATGTCATTCTTGATCTTGATGGTAAGGTCTCTCCAATCAACTTGGAGGTTGTGCTTGGTCAACCAAGGCGTCCCTAGGATGACGTCGTACTTGCCCAATTGCATGGGGGAGAATACTACTCTAGCCTTGAAGGACTTGATAGAGAGTGCCAAGGGGTACGTCTTCTTGGAAGGGGTAGAATAGGAGAATCCGTCGGACATCATAATCTCCTCGTTGTGGTCAAGAGTTCGCATAGTAATACCGTGCTTGGTGGCAAAATCTGCAGCGATGAAGTTGCCTTGAGCCCCGCTATCCACCAAGATGTAGACCTTCGCTTCTCCAAGGTAACCTCTCAAACTCATTGGGGCTGGAACGTCGTCTTCAACGGGGGTCTCCACCTCACTTGGCTTGTTGCCTTCTCGTGAAGTGGGTCTTGGGGTGGTAGGCTCCTGGCCTACCGGCGCTGTCCGTTTTTTGACAACTTTTTGGGGCATGAAAGTGCACGATGGCCCTTTTCCTTGCAATAAAAGCATAGTCCAGCCGTCATGAGAGCTTCTTTTTCAGCCGGGGAGAGTCTTGCTTTCACTCCTTGCTGGTTTCTTGCNCTTCTTGCATCATAAGTGTCATT
>WELA01000937.1:35684-65208 GCA_009602735.1 Mesotaenium endlicherianum
CTTTTGATAACTCTGATTTTCATGGGTGTGGGTCCAGATTCGGATGTGGAAGGGGCTGCATACACCCGCGTCGCCGGTACCCGTGAAGATGAAGGCACGGAGTGCTTGAAATCCAAGGTATCCACCTTTTGGGCCACTTCAATGATCTTTGAGAAGTCCGTCAAGTCGCGTAACTCCACTTCCTTTGCCACCTTGGGTTTGAGGCCAAAGATGTAGCGGTCAATCTTCTCCTCGAGAGACATGTTGGGGATCTCAAGAGTGAGGGCGTGAAATCTGGATGTATACTCTTGAACGGACGTCGTTTGCTTGAGATGGTGGAGCTTTCCTCGGGCAATCTTCTCCGCATTGATGGGCATGAATTGCTTCTTGAGGGCCTCACGAAAATCTGCCCATCTTGCATATGATGGTGGGGGCTCTTGGCCGAGCATGGGGTGCGCCATAGCTTGATATATAGCCGCTTGATAGTTACGCCACCATGATGTTGCTGCTCCTCTAAGTAAGGTAACGGCAAAGGGAACGTAGTCCTCCTCGGGTACTTCAAGGAATGCGAGGTACGTCTCCACTTGGTAGAGCCATAAATTCAGGTTGGCACCTTTCCCGGGGTTGAAAGTGTCGGGTTTGCCGGGCTTGATGAGTTTCCTTGCTCTCGTTGGCTCTTGTGGAGGCGCTTGAGCCGGGGCTGGATTTTGAGCATTGCTCGCAATAGGGGCAACCATGGCAGCCATAGCTTCTCTTGACGCTTGCACGGTTGCTTCATAGGTGGCCAGGCCCACTTGGTTGTGGACGGTCATTAGGAAGGCTGCCCATTCACTTGCGGGAACTCCTTGTGGTGGGGTTAACTTTGCTATAGCGGCTGCCAACGGGATTTGACGGTGCTCCCCCTTGTGGTGCTTCTTGTTGTTGCAGATTTTCTTGAGTGGGCTCTCCCATCGGCGCTGGAGGAGGGTGTGCTCCTCCTTGTGGTGCTTCTTGTTGTTGCAGATTTTCTTGAGTGGGCTCTCCCATTGGCGCTGGAGGAGGATCTCCTGGATAGGAAGGGCTTCCTTCGAAAGCTTGCTGTTGGTCTTGAGGATCGGCCATCTTCTTGTGCTACCAAAGCGCCTAGCTCCGATACCACTGTAGTGAAACAAATAGATAAAGTACTTAGTAAAATAAAATACTTTCTCTATTCAAGACAAGGATCTTTGAACACAAGTGGTAGCTTCTTGAAAGAGAGATGACTTCTTGAAAGTTAATGTATTTCTGGAATTTGGCACGTACAAGAGTGATTCTCGAATGTCTTTCTATGTTCTAGCTTTTGTTTATATACTTGCTACAAAAGTAGTTTGTAGGAAGGTGTATGTTGATGTGTTGGCACCCAACACATCCCAAAACTTGCCACCTCTTTCTAGAATAATGTACGCATGTCCTTTTGACCTAAAAATGGCACGTTTGACTTCTGCCACATGGAGTTCTTCTAGGTCTTTCCTCTAACTTCAAAAATGCCTTAGAAGGTTCAAAGGACATGAACCAAGTTACTAGAGTACTTATTCACACTTGAATCCACACAATACTACTCCAAACATATTTGAACACATTAAAATATTTGCAAACTAATATATTATAACTCAAATCACTACAGGCGGTCAGGAGATTTCTCCATGTCTACCAAGGAGCAGGATGACTTGGTAGATGAGATCCCTACCCTCTCTGAGGAGGAGGATGAGGAGGATGAGGAAGCGGAACAGGGCAGAGGTGTAGCATCAACCTCTGGAGCTGAGGAGACTCAGGGGCAGGCAGAGGCAGGAACTCCTCGGGGGCCAAGAGCAGAAGGATGGACTACAATTTCTTTTGTAGAGGCAACGGTACCTCAAGCTTGATCTCCCAGTCCACTTGCCCAGGGAGAGGAAGAGGCAGAGCTGACTGTACTTGGTAGCAGAGAGAGGCAAAAATCATCAGAGGACAGAGCTCTTAGAAGGAGAATTCGCGGTGTGATCAGAAGTATGCTGGCCACCCCCATCAGTCAGGGACTTGTGTTCCTTGCCAATGTATTTTAACATTCTACTGGTTTGCCTGTCTATGTAGGAATCAACACCCAGGTGGTTGAAGAGCAGGTTGCAATCCTCCGTTCCCCTCGTGGCCCCACTTTAGTGCAAACAGGGTTTTTTAGGAGGCCAGCTCACAGAATTAGAGGGCTGTCCAGGTCCAGGTCCAGATCTCAGTCCCCTGATCCGGGAGCCCCAAGAACATCTCCCTAGATTTTGGAAGCCATCCCCCAGTCAAGCCTTGCTAAGGGTCCCTCTGTTTGCACTCCACAAAGGTAGTGGACCGAGGGTGGAGGTCACAATTTTTTGTCACTGGTGATCCCCACAGTTAGGCAATAGTGTTGAAGCAAGAGGCAGGCGGTAGAGAGATTAGTTTTGTCAACTTTCTTAATATCTCGCTCTCCAGTCTAGTGTTGTCGAGGCGACAACAATTTAAGTTGGAGGGATTGTAATGAAACAGTATATTGATAGATTTTATATTCATTTAAATATAATAGTTATTTGTAATGAATCGATTCATTATTTATTAAATGAATTGCATATATAAATACAACCTTAAAAAATTATTATGTCAATGTAATCACATGTGCGAGTTCATCAAAATGAATGTATGTCGATGTAATGCGAGTTTACTTACTTTGTCAAAAAGATCAGCAACTTTTGTATCATAGGGTAGTTTGCTTACTTTATTGAAAAGGTCAGCAGGATGACTTTTGCATTATAGTATAGTTGGCTGAGATTTATATACCAGATATATAGAGGATACAATAACAGTAGGTTGATATATAGTAAGCTCGTATAATAATAGTTAGTATACTTGGACTCAATATGCTGAGGACAGATATAGTCATTTAGATAAGTATTTGTAGACTAGCACATGTGACTGTAGTATACCGAAAGTCGGGAGGTCGACTGAGATTTGGTAAACCAATGTCCTACCAGTGTGGTGAACTCCTGGGTAGGTGGAGCCGTCATGAGTCAACTGAACACTAAGGACTTCAGTCAACCGACCAATTAATATGGTCGTTATACCAAGATCCGTGGGTCCCAACTTAACGGGTTTCTCACGAAACGGCGCACCTTGCGCCGTGGTCTACCAGGTGGTCACTAGGTACATAGCAGGCTGGGATCTCGTGGTCCCTCATTCTGGACAGTAGGCTTTACTGTCGGATTTCTACTTGCAAGTCATGTGTGCACTTTTGGGTTCGTTCTAATGACCAGCCTTCACGGAAATTGACATGGTTGCTTCGTCTGCGCTCCAAATGGAGCGAACTAGAACTCTTTGGGAAGGTCTCGTTAAGATGCATACGTTGTTGTTAAGTGTGCTCAATTTGGAGTAGTATTCAAAGAATTAAGCCCTCTGACATTTTGGAGTCACACAGCGGATAGATTCCATGGTTTTGCACCTAAGTCAGTGGGATGTGTTTTAGCTACTTTATGGTCATCTGAATGAGAGCTCCTTTGTTATTCAGTCCCCTGATGTTGTGTATGTGCTTATACATGCTTGTATGCCTGGTAGGGAAGAGGCCATGAGTTTTTAAAGGAGAAGCTCTAGTCCTCAAGCTCGCCTCTTTCTTGTGCCTTGTATTAGTGTGCAACTATGGCACACTACGATATGTGAGTCAAGGGTTATAGATGAGTAAACGAAATTCATTATAAGGGCGAAGATCGCTCCCTGAGTTCACACGCTTCCACCTATCTCTGATCTTACATACTTATGTGAAATATATTAATCTTGAATAAGCAAGATTCATTTCATTAATCCAGTTCAGCCTGTTGACCTTTAGTTAACGTTTAATCTGCTGGACGTTTACTATTAATCAGTTTAATGACTCAGTCGATAGCAACAGGCTGAAGTCAACTTAGGTCAGCTTGCTGACACATTCTTTGACAGCCAGCTGACTTCCGTACTCGTGGCAGCGAATTGCCTAGTCATGCATTTAAGTGTGTTATGCTAGATGAATGGCCAGATGACATCCTTAGGATGGATGGCGATTCGGGATGATGGAAGATGGCTGTGGATTTGGTTAACCGAGGTCCTACCAACGTGGTTAACTCCCGGGTAGGCGGTGCCATTGCAGTAGCCGTTGAAAAATAAACTTATTCCATGTGCATAGGCTAGGTATTGCTTTCGAGTCCGGCATTCGGAAACAAGGCCAACTCTATTGTGCTGCTTACTGAGAGGGATCTGAATCCAAGGCTAGAAGCCATTGATGCTAACTGTCTTCTAACCTTGCTTATGTATGAGTTTACTGATGGCATGATTGATGCTCGTTTACTTGCATTTGACAAATGAGTATTGTTTACTGCTAGTGTTTTATCTTTTGCTATTTAATCAGTTATCAAAAAATACCATGAAGATTACTTGCTGATATAAAAGATCTTCTATTAATTGTTAATCGCCTATTGGTAAGTCGAATAATTTCACTTTTGCTGCCTCCCTAGCAGCCATTCTGTCGGCTCTATCTGCTCTTGGGGGTGGAGTCTGCCCGCTGAAGCTCCCCAGCCAAATGGCATCTGCTCCTTGATCTACCTGCTGGCTGGTGTCCTCTAGCTGCTTCAATGCCCTCTCTGCCAAGGACAACCCAGTCTTATGCAGGGTAGGAGATTTTGCAGGGGTTTAGGTCCTGGCAGGACTGGACTCTGCTTCTGTGTCCTGCTCCTCTTCATCCTCCTATTCCTCGGAGACTGCCGGTGTTGACTCTGCCATCCTGTCCAATTGGACTTTGGGTAGGAAATAGGCAACTGACTTTTCCGTCCTAGCTTTGGGTGGAGGCTGCTAGACTTTGACTGTGCTCACGTCTTTTTTCCTTGCTTGCCTGCCCATTTGAAATAGGCATGTTTAACCTTGAAAAAAGAGTGTCGGGCCCTAGTCCTCTCCTCCTTCATCTTTTCACTCATGCACTTTCTTAGCCCATCCAGTCTAGTGTCCCAAGGTGCAATGTGAGGAGGCAGGGAGATGGTGCCGTCCAACGCGGGGTTCGAAGTCGTCCTCCACAGCCCTGTCAATGTTCTGATCATCAATGTTCATGGTCATCCAGCGCCGATCTGTAGGCTGCTTAAAGAAAGCAGGATTTGTCCTCTTTAGTGTGCAGGAGTACCAGTGGGCTGACAAAATCTGCTAACTGGTCTCCCTGGCCACGAATAGGCGACGTTTCAGTGGAGCCGAAAAGTCGCGCTAATTTGTTCATGTCGAAACGAATGGTCAAACAGTTTTGAATAATCGCTTGGCCAAATCGATCGAGTGTGAACGAATGAAAAAGGAGACAAGGGATTCGAATCCCCACAATTGCAATTCGAAAAAGGCAACCCCCGTTTTAAGTCATCCACGACTGTCGTTGAAGTGAATTGGCCCGGCCCGAAGGTCGCAGGTTCAAACTCCACGAACGACACCCTTGGATCGTCCCACGCTTGTTTTTTTTTGAGTTAACGACTGTCGTTAACTCGAATGAGTGATTGTCATTTTTCATAACAATGAATGTCAAACAAATATAATTAATCAATGACTACTTAACTAACTTTTTTTTATAAATACTTAAAGAAACTTTTATGGTCATTTAAATTATGTTTTTGCAATGAAATCGGAGTAGCATTTAAGATCAAATTATATTCCACCTTTTGGTCGTGCGCCAATTCATCGGAATTAGTCGACACGCGTATGTATCGACAATTCAATAAATTACAACAATTTAAAGGTAAAATATCCTAAGTACGCCTTAAAAGCTTAGATCGTTACACCCTGAGTCCATGTCTTCTGATGTGGTAACTTTGTTGTGGCAGCCCTATAGAGAGGCCATGGCTGAGTTGGCTTGTCTTTTCAACGTGGCCTGACTTAACAGCCGCTAAGATAGCTGTTTTGTCAGCTCTGCCTAACTTGGCAGCTGTTGGTGTGGACCATTTGCAGGTCCTGGTGGGGTAAATCTCTCAGGTGACTTGGCTTGTCAAAGCCTTACAGCCCGGTCCCATTGAGCAAAAAATGCATACCCAGAACTTGCACCCGCACCTTGATGTTTCCACACTGCGTTTACTCGTGTACCGAGGATTGTTCATTCGTCGACGAAAATATCTTGTATATCCGCCCAGATCGTCAAATCCACATTGTTTTGCCGTTATGCACACCGCTCTGTTGCCCAAATAGCCCCCCCGCTCTCGTTTTTGCCTCCAGGTACTCAGGATGGGAGTGTTTTTGAAGACCAGTCTTCACTACTTCAAATTATGCACCTTCCGTGAATTGCGTCAAATCCATGGCTCTCATTGGTTGCTTTTACATTCGAACGAGATAAGCATTCGCACATCTGTTCTAACATATTCGGAGATCACAACGCTGAGTGGCGATCAGAGGAAGCGGTCTATTGAAGGAGGTGAAAGGGGGTTCACTCAGGTTCACCTGAAAATCTATTTCACCTCGAGCTTGCTGACGCTGATCCGACGAGGCCTACGAATGCTGGGTATTTTTGAACCCGTTTTTGCAGCCAACAATTGCTCAATGGGACCGGGCTGTTACTCATATTTGAATGTCGAGTTTGTCCTGTCGCACTCACCCTCAAGTGTGGCTGTAACCTAGACCTTCGACGCTGGCTTGCATTGTGCATACATCAGCAATTTGGGCGAGTCAATGTTGACGTTTCGTACTTCATGGAGCCGTGACTTGCGGCACACGATTTGATCGTGAGAATGAGTTTGGCGATTTGGTATTCGGGTTGTTGTACGGTCGCGACGCGTGGACGACAATTCATGAGAACAAAGTGAAACCGAATGCTGCCCCCAAGATGACAACTATCGTCATGACGTCTGTACCTTCAGTTACAATTAATTAAAACCAGTTGCCTCAAGTTGCCCCCTTTCATTTGTAATCATCTCATGTCGATCAAAGAGACCATGCCGCATCGCGCCACATACCGATAGTGTTGTATCATACTGCACGGAATCAAGCATGTTCGGAGTCCTTTGTCGGGACCTGCCTCGTACACTGTTCACAATGGTTCAACGTTCAAGAAAGGCAGAAACCAGCAGAAACAGCCCCTTCGGGATCATCAACTTGTAACTTTACTGGCCAAACTGGTAGCACCCGATGCTGGATGCTTTTCATCGTACAGGAATTCATCCATTGAAGGAAGTTTCGTGCCACATGGTCCAATTTGTTTGGGTCTTAACTCTTACGACGTGACAGGAGGGCCCTTACCAGACGATGCCACTAGTAATCATAGAGTGGTCGGCAACGTGAGTTTGTCGTCTTCTCTTCCTGCCTCGCCCTTGTCGTCAGTCGTATGACAACATGGCTGGATGTGATGTACAGCAAGGGTACAACTAAATACGGTTCAAAAGACCGAGATCGTTTAAACGAGTATCCATTGGGTGAAACACTAGCATGGGCCAGCATCAATCTGGCATCAATACGATTTTCTACTACCCAGACAGTCATTGTGACGCGTTTGTACCCAGTGGCCAGTGGCTGCTGCCAACCGATTTTTGTGCACAGTTTGTCAATTTGTGCGTGGTCTCGTTCACCTAGGCGGCACCTTCCCTGCCCATAACAGCTCTTTGGAAAAACAACATATCTAATTTCTACACAAGCACACGAAGGAGAATACTGAAACTAAATTTGTTCGAGAGCATGGCGGAGGTTCGAAGGCGCACAAATACGATTTCTGTCTGTATTCAGACATTGTAGAAGAACCTTTGTACTGGACCATCATTTCTGGGACAGAGTATCACTCTTAGCACTCGAGACGTTCATCTGTAGCAGGTCTTTGGTCTGGTGGTCATCCAGGTATGGCTGTGTGCATAGTTCCGCGGGCCAGGGTATGTATGGTGGGGTGGAAGGCCCCGGCCTTCGTGGTTGTCATTGCAGCTCTGTGCCTGAGCCTGTGCTTAGGAAGCAGCGTGGAAGATGAGGAATTTGAGGCGATGCTGAAGAAGCCGCACGAGCCGCGTAGGTCTCTGTGGGAGACGGCCATTGATGAGCATGAGCAGCAGTCCAGGGACCACGTGCCCTGGTGGCAAGCAGTCGCGCCTGAGGATGCAGGAATCCCCGCAGACCAGATAGATCCTGCCGGTGGCTCAGGAACTGCCTCTTTCAGGGGCTTGCCCTCCCGCAAATTGATGGGCGGGGACCCTCTAGCTGCCTCAATCAAACGGCTGGGCCTGAAGGTGCCAAAATTGACCGACAAATCCACCAGCTCGGCCAACATCAACGGCACGTTCTACATTTACGACAGTGTGGTCCCCCCCGCCTCGGTCGACTGGAGGCTGACTGCTGCCTCAACAGTTGTCAAGACCCAAATGCAGGTGTGTAAATGCTGAGTTGTCTGTTCACATGCTCGCTCGCCGACTCTCTCAGCTCGCATGCTTGTTTTTGTGCATCCCCGCCATGCCGCTGCTCGCGTAAGCTTTTTATCATCTTCCTCGTCCACATCCTCTCATGAAGTGGCGTGAAAGCATGCCTGTCTCATGCATAGCTACTATAGTTGACGATTGACAGCCTCAAGAAACTCTTGCTTGCGAGCTGGGGTTGCCTGCTCGCCCCGGTCTCGCTCTCCCTGGCTCTACTTGCAGCATCCCCCCCTCCCCCCTTTCTTCACCCCCCCTCTCCCTCTTTTACGCCTCTTGTTTGTGCGCGACCCCGTTTCCTCCCACCCCCCGTCTTCCCCCGGCGACTGACGTGACATTCTGCTGGCGGAACCCGTGGCAGTGCGGGAGCTGCTGGGCGGTCGCGGTGGCCGACCTGGTGTCGATGACGTGGGCAATCTCCAACGGCTTCGGCGCCAAGGTGGCGCCCCCCCTGAAGGGTGACGGCAGCGTGCCGGACGCCGTGCTCAACCTAGACATGTCGCCGCAGCAGATCTGTGACTGTGCGGGCGGCTCCATCGACTGCTGCGCGGGTGGCTGGCCCGAGCAGGCGCTCTCGTACGTGATGGCCAACGGCGGCCTCGCCAAGATTGGCGACTATCCCTACTTCGGCAAGAACATGACGTGCAAGCCCTCCAGCATCACCAGCAAAGTCGTGGCTCAGGTACTGCCGCTGTCGCCGCTGCTGCTGCTACTGCCGCTGCTGCTCCCGGTGCTCCTGCTGCTCCCGCTGCCGCTTCTCCTGCTGCTGCTCCTGCTACTGCTGCTGCTGCTGCTGTGGGCACGTCTGCCCGTGTGCGCATGATAGTGTGTTTGTGTTGTGAGTGCGCGTGCAGCTACTGCTTCTGCTGCTTGTGCTCTCGTTTGTCCGTAGTGTTATTAGTGGCGATGAAGAACGCAGAGAAGTGAGGTCTTGGCTTGCATGCCGTCTCATCCTGACATCGCTCATTCGACGTGCCCCCTGCCCGCCTGCTGCCTGGCAGATCACCGGCTGGGAGCTCGTGCCGGCGCGCGACCTGACGGCGCTCAAGAAGGCGCTTGCGTTCGGCCCTGTGCTGGTGCTGGTCAACGCAGCGGCCCCCGATTTCCAGAGCTACACGGGCGGCATCTACAACGGCAACTGCACCAACGAGCTCGACCACGCTGTGCTCGTGGTGGGCTATGGCTCGGACCCCACCGCCGGGCCGTACCTGATCATCAAGAACTCGTGGGGCAGCGCGTGGGGCGAGAACGGGTACATGCGCATGGCCGCCATCGACGGGCCTGGACAGTGCGGCGTCACCAGGTGCGTGCCCTCGCTCGCTATCAGTCCGCCCGGTCGCCGAGTTTCGCGTGCGTGCTCGAGTGCTTTCGCGCTTGTCTGGTGCGCGTCAATTGTCTGCCTCGTGCGCGCTCGCGCGCTTGCCTGGTTGCCAAAGGTGGCATCTGCAAGTGTGTGTGTGTATGTGTGTGCCTTGAGATCCAGGATTGTTCAAGCGCCAGCGCTCGCTCCCAGCCTGACTTCGTGTGCGCGACACGTGTGCGTGTCTGTCCTGCAGCACGTCGGCAATTTTTCCCACCTACTTTCCCCTCGCCGGGGACCCCTGCAAGGACGTGTTCCCCCCTCCCTGCGGTGCGGGCACGTGCTACAAGCAGGCCTACATGAAGAGGAACAGGGCGCGCTGCGGGTGCCCGGCCGGCTACGTGGAGAACGTCGCTGGCATCGCCAGGTGTCTCCCTGCCAGCCCCTGCGACGCCAACCCCAACCCGTGCGGTGGCGGCAACTGCACCAACGGAGGCGACGGCAGCTACACCTGCAAGTGCCCCCAGGTGAGGATCTGCTGCCGCTGCTCCTCCTCCTGCTGCCGCTGCTGCTGCTGCTCCTGCTCCTGCTGCTGCTCCTCCTGCCGCTGCTCCTGCTGCAGCTCCTGCTCCTGCTGCTGCCTGCCGGAGCGTGGGTCCAGATGTGCATCGCTCTTTATGCAACGTGTTCTCTGCCCCAAGCAGTGCGACATTGGACTGGAGCATGGGACTGACGATAAGAATGGATGCCTTGCTGTTGGGTGCGTGTGTGAGCAGGGAACGATCGTGGGTGCGAGAGCCGACGGCGCGCAGACGTGCGTGGCAGGTGGCAACTCAGGAGGCGTCAGCACCTACACCGTGGTCCCCACCGACACTTGCGATGTACGCAGTCAATCCACGCCCATCAGTTCAAAATGCTGGTCAATACGAGTGTCCCGTCCTTGTGAGATTTTTATCCGATGTTTCTGATGATTTCTCTATGAGTCGGCAGTAAGGTAGCCTCTGGCTGAAGGTCACAGCTTGCTGTTGGGAGGCTTTGGGCCAAACTTTTAGCCGTTGCCCGCAGTGATCTTTTCCATTTTGCTGCCGGCAGTGGAGGCATCTGCCTTCCGACAGTTGCAGAACGTGAGCAAACAAGGGCCTGACCTGTTCCTGCGAGCGTTGGGTGTGCGGCGATTGTTTCAAACGTGCAGAGCATTATGGCCGCCTACGGCCTCACCTCGGCCGTCTTCCTGCAGTACAACCTGGGCCTCGACTGCGCCAACCTCCTGCCTGGCACCGTCGTGTCGGTGGGCACCTCCAACATCCAGGGCGGGTGCGCGTCGGAGTACACGACGGTGGCGGGCGACACGTGCGACAGCATCGCTGCCGCGAACGTGCTGACGCTGGCGGCGCTGCAGGCCCTGAACCCCACGCTGAGCTGCGCGGCGCTGCTGGAGGGCCAGTCGGTGTGCGTGGGCGGGGTCACGCTGGGCGCGCGCACGCTGAGCGCCGTCGACTGCGGCATGTCGTACGACGTGCGCAAGCCCAACAAGTTCCGCAAGGAGGAGGACGTTGACAAGTTTGGCAATGGCTGTGACTCGTGCAACTACATCGTCAACAAGTTCAACCTGGACTGGACCACCTTCTACATGTGAGGCGCCCGCCTCCTTCCACGTCCGACCTCTCTTTTTTTCCTCGTCTCTTTGTTTTTTCAAATACCTTTCTGGTGCTTTGCTCGTGCTGTGAGGGTGATCTCTTCATGCGTGGAAGAAGAGGCCCCGCAGGACGTGCACTGCTGCATTGTCGCTCCGGCTGGCTCCATTGCTTGTCACATTCTTCCTCTTGTCTCTTTAAAAGTACCGTCTCTCTTCATCGCTGTTTTGTGACATCCTGCCGCCCCACGTGCACTTACCATGTCTCCTCGGCACCTCTGTGTGTGCTTGTGCGTGCGTGTGTGCTATCCTGCAGGCTGAACCCCGGCATCAAGTGCAACGTGGCACTGCCGGCAACCCTCTCGGTGTGCCTGGCCACAGTGGGCAGCCCCATTGCGCCCCGCATGAAGGTGGACTGCACCAAGACCTACAGGGTGCAGCACGGCGACAACTGTCCCAAGATCTGGGGGGCGGCAGAGCTCACCGCCGCCCAGTTCTACCTGCTCAACCCGGGCGTGCGGTGCAGCAAGCCCTATTTGCAGGTGGGCCAGATGGTGTGCATCGGGGGGCCGCAGCTGGACACCTCCTTCTCCAACGCGGTGCCCTACACGGTGACAGCTGGCGACACTCTGGTGAGCATTGCCGCCCAGTTTGCGAGCCGCTGCGGCACGTACGCGACGCCGGCCAACGTGTGCAACCAGAACCTGCTGTCGGACTGCAGCGCGCCGCTCGTCGTCGGCATGAGCCTCCAGGTCCCCTGCCAGTGGCCGCTGGGACGCTCGTGTGGCTGCACGGCCGGCACGCGTGTGTGCGGTGCCGACGGCGACTGGTACTCCTCCTACTGCGACGCCGTCTGCAACTACGCAACGCCCGCCAAGACCACCGGATGTTCCAGCTGTCAGTACGCGTGCAATGACAGGTGTGGCGCTGGCCAGCACCCGTACAACGCCCCCGACTACTGCCCGGACCCCTGCCCCTTCCCCCCCTGGCCTCCCGTCTCCTGGGACTGGTTCTCGGGGTCCGCCTGCAGCTTCTACTACCAGGCGTGCTCCAGCTGCTGCATGGGTGGGTGGGGCTACGGCTCCGGGAACTACTGGAACTGCCTGGGCTACTGCAGGCAGTATAAGTGCTAGCGAGTGCGATGCCACTGACGGGCTACATATTGGAGTACTATTTCATGATGGACCGGTGTTCATGCGTCGTCGCCGCCGCGATGATCTGCAGGCTGGTCTGCGCGGTGACGGTGCTGTTGCGCAATCGTGCTTATGGGCCCCTCCCTTGCCGTGGATGGCTCGGCCCGGATGCCTCCGCTGCCTTCAGCCATCTTGGGAGTGTGCCGCACATGGCACTTGTCCTGCTTCGGTTCCGCTTCGGTCAAGCCAGCATGGCGGTGGGGCAGAGTGGAGTTTCTCCCTACGTGCCAAGTGCAAGTTGATGGGCGTCGCTGGTGGGGGTGGCCTCTGAGCTGCTCTGCACAGGGGCATGGTCTCTGGCATTTAAAATGGCCGACGAGTCCCAATTGGGGTAATGCAATACCTGTCTAGGATTTGGAGGACCATCCTCTTGAGCCGCCTATGATTGTGGTATATATAACTCTTGTGGGAGAGCGATTAGGTTCAGAAGTCCTAGGCGATGCCGTTCTGATTATCCATTTTTTTATTTATATATAAAGGATGCTGCGACTAGTGCAGCTGTGTCCCTTGCCTCCCTGTGAGGCCTGCAGCTACCTCGTGTGACCTCCCCTGCATTGGACACACTTGAGATCTCAGCTTCAGATCATTATAAACTTGAGTGCGTGCTAGTGCATGCGGTCAGGTAGGAGGTAGGGGTAGGTGTTAAGAGGTACAGATTATCTCGCAGCCGTCCTCACAGCTGTCAACTTCAGCTGTCAAGTTAGAGTGTTTGACTAAGGCTGTTGGCGGAAGGTGTGCGCTTGTATATTTGAGAAGTTGCCCTCAGGCTCGGTCTCGATAAAGTGACAAAAAACAGCTTGTATGCCCCCCCGAAGACGATATATATAAACTTGAGCAAGTTCACGCAATGTCGCCTCTTCCTTCAAGTAGGGTTATTCTGAGGATGTTTCCATGAGCTCCGCATGTTGTCAGCAATAGAACAACTTAAAACAATGTTGCGTCTTTATAGAAACAATGATTTTCAGCACATGCATAAATGGACTACGCCGTGAGAAGTACCACACACATTCTTGGACCTTGATTATTTTCAAAATCTAGTGCCCAAGTTGATAAAACGTTATATGCTTTTTGATGGACATAAATATGCAATGTCTCTTTGAGGTGTAAACATTCTACACTAGAAATTGTTTCACCCCATAGGTAACTTCTTGGACATTGGGACTGTCCATTTCCCACCTAAGCAAAAAACATTACAACTTTTTTGCGACCTACTTGTTTCATCAACAAGAATGAGCGCACGTCGTCAATCAGTCTTGGAACACGCGATCGTCTCTTTGAAGGAACATCTAAATTGCAATCAGCTCGCATGCTTAAAGCTGCGCAGTAGTGACCAGTTGTGACAACCCAGCATTATTCAACCCCAACTAACATGGTTGGCTAGAAATATGATACCCCAAATGTTTGTAAATTAAAAGTACACCTTGGACCTGAAGCTCTCTGTTCGTGCGGGGTTCTTCTGCTGCTTGATGCACTAGGTTCTAAACCCTTTTCTTTACTACTATAGGGCCTAGTTTGTGGTTTTCATCAAGGCGCCCTTACAGACCTGTTGTGAGGAGAAAATAAGTTTGGCTTGTTGCTCGTGTGAGGTGTTTGTGTATGTCCGTTCAAATCTGTTATTGCATACTGCCAAAGAGATATGAACACGATCAAACAAAAGCATTCGATGTGGCTCGATGTGACTCTAAATTGTGTCCCGCCCCTGTGTCTCCTCCCGTCTCCATAA
The DNA here is from genome assembly GCA_009602735.1 of Mesotaenium endlicherianum. Taxonomy (NCBI): domain Eukaryota; kingdom Viridiplantae; phylum Streptophyta; class Zygnematophyceae; order Zygnematales; family Mesotaeniaceae; genus Mesotaenium; species Mesotaenium endlicherianum. The sequence goes on from WELA01000937.1 coordinate 49,888, forward strand.
GAGTTTCTTTTTGTATTAGTTGTATTGATAAGACCTCTCTTCAGTGAGAAAGTGTGAAACTCAGGGTGTTTGCGTGAGCAGCCGTGGCGAGGCTTCGCCTCATCGTTGGTTTCAATTAGCTCGCGTTGGGGGCGTGGGAGAGGGGCTCTTAGTCAGTAGATGGGTTCGTGGGATGAAGAGGGTTGGAGCGGATGGGGGTGGGCAGCTATGGCCGTTCGTGGTCGCAAGCGGCCACGGCGGCCTGCTTGTGAGAGGGCATGAGGGAGAGAGGGAGGAGCGGCCTGGCTATGCTGGCTATGGCCGCTTGGTGCTGGCAACAACAGGGCGTGAGGGATGCAAAGGGGAGGGAGGGGGAAAGGTCATTGCGCCGACGGCGACCATCAATACGTCGTCAAATTGTTTTGACAATTAATTTGTCATTACAGATAGGAGCGACCTTGTGAAGGGAAAATTGTTGGCCTCCTTGCAAACCACAGCTATTGATCCAGTGTGTGTTGTAGTTTGTTGGGTTTAACAAGGTGCCCCTCACGTAACGCTTTTGAGCGGAAAATCAATAAGGGCCGACGCTCCTGTGAGCATTGGCTCGAATGTACGTTCAATTGCCTACCCGTACCGGATGTGTACGTGTCCGACCTATGTTGACGCAAAAGTATTCAATTTTGATTACGCCCGTCTCCCTTTGGCAACCACCATAAAACTTGCCTTCTCCAGAAAGTAGGCCTCTTTCTTGCGGTTCCTCTTTGCTGAGACATTGCGCGGCCTTGGGGATTTTTGTGAGCGGCCATGGCGAGGCGAAGCCTCACCTGGGCCGCGAGGTAGCTCGTGACGGGGGCGTGAGAGAGGGCGCTCTCGGATGTTAGATGGATTCGTGGGGTCATAGGGTGGGGGAGCGCGTGCTGGTGGCTGGCGGTCATGGCCGCCTGAATGAACACGCAATTATTTAGAGGGCGTGAGGGAGAGAGGGTGAAAAGGGGAGGGGAGGGTGCCTATGGTGGGATGGCATTAAGGATGGTGAAAAAGGAAGGGCAAGTTGTTGTGTTGACGAGGAGCGTCGACAATGTGGCATTTTGTAATGGCGCAATAAAATAAGAGACGAGGATTTCGGCGGACCGACTTGCAAGATTGGCCATGTGTTTTTTTTTGGGGTGAAAAAGGGTAAGCACCCCACATGTTTGCGAGTAGTAACCGCGATGACGGAATACAGTGGGGTCCCATTGAGCAGAATCGGCGTCCCTAGGCCGTGACCCAGACCTCCGGGCGACGCAGAGCTGTTCACTCGTGTATCGATGGTTTCTCATTCGCCATCGGAGATGCCATTTTAATCGGTATAACACTTAGATTCGAGAAGATCGTCAGAATCAGCAGAATAAGGTCGCCTACTGACCCCAGAGAAAGACCGTTATTCCCAGAGCGAGTCCAGATTTGCCGGACGGGAATTTTAAAAACGATATGTCGCCCCTACGTCCGAAACATGACTGCCGGGCCTTCGTCTTGACCCAGGCGCTTCATTGGCCAACGCGAGAATATCGCCTTATGCCCACACGATACGGTTTGCGGCCCGAACCGAGTTGTCGTGTCTGTGTTCTCGTGGGTTGAGGCCAATTTCGTCTAGATTGGCCTCTTTTATTTTTGCGAAAACTTCTTGATCCGCTTCCAAAATTTTCAAGAAAAAATCTTGCTCCCTTCATATTCATCAGTCGTGGCAATAACATGCCTTCGCAATGCTTCACAACATTAATTCATACGCCTTTTTTTTCACAACGCTGCACTTCACAACGTTGCGCTTCACAACGCTCACAACCATCGCTTCTCTCTCTTCCTGTCGGCCATCCGATCCTTGAAAGTCTTTATATAAACAGCATGTCTGTCTGATTTTTTTTGCGTGTTCTCTCCAATTTCTCTGGCGATATGGATCAAAGGGGTGCGCCCATGTTTTCGCCAATTGAATAACAGCGCCTGGAGCAGCTTCAACCCAATTGAGGCAGATGCTACGAAGAAATGAACCGCCCGCCACGATTGGCATCAAGCGGAGGTCCGCGCGCATTCCAAAGGGGTCCTATTGGGGAGGTCAGAGGTCTTTTCACCTGAACTTAGGGCAGAATCTTCACGTATCACGATCGGCGGACATTCTGGGTCAATCTTTAACCGTTTTGGCCTAGGTCATTGTGTCCAATGGGACCCCACTGATGGTCAAATTTCAGCTCAAGTGCAGGAGGTTTCCCAAGGTTCTTCAGGTCCTTGTTGTTTCTCGTGAGCTGTCGTGAGTCTGCACAGCTGGCTGGCGCCAGGCGCCTAAACTGGCCAAAATCGTCACAACCAACTCCAACTTGGCGTATCTTGCCCCGTCAGCGTCATTGGGAGCAAAGCAATGATCCCGACGTTTTTGACATTTTTGACGTTTGAAAAACTGTGATGCACTTAGAGACTTCCAAGTAAATACCCATGTCTTCAATCCAGAGGAACGACCTGCAAGCCCTGTTAGTCGTGAACTTCAATGAGGTGCGCTACAGCTTTAGCACACGATAGATCCCCTCCCAACCACGGGCAAGGTTAGCCCGGTGTCAGGTAGGTCCAAGTCGTTTTTTTACTATAAAATCAATGGTACATATCTACAACCCATGTTAGAGAATAAGCTTTGGATCTGATTGTGGAAAGAAGCGAGTGCTGGGGAAAGACGAGAACTTAGCATTTAGAGAAGGGTAGGATAGAAGTAGGGTTCTAGTAGATAAGTAGTATCACGCAAGCTGCTTGTCTTATCTTTGGTCCTGTTATCATAAATATTCCACCACATCGTAGCCATATTTTGTTAAATTGTCATTCTATCTTACTACTATGATGCTCTTCCACTTAGCTTGTACGCCTGCAAACGTTTGCAAAACAATTTCAAATCTCCGACTCCCATTATACATCTAAAAGTTGCATATTCCATATCCTGTATTTGAAGCTCCAACAAACAATGAAGCTTCAAGCAAGTAAGAGGCTCCTGTCATATGTGTACATTGAGGTTGTGTGGCTTGATGCACAACAATAAAGAATTTAGATTCTGAACTCATGCATGACAGGACACTAGTACACACTTTGATGTTGCAATAAAAGCACAGTGATATTCAGACACATGGAAAACTTTCAGCAACTGCTTCCACTAAATATTGAGCAACCTGTTTGATGCTGGTTTTCACTTTGAAAGGATAAATACAAGAGCTGGTGACTGCAACACCAGGGAAGGTCTGGTTCTACGACCTAAAGGCTCCTAATATTCTACACACATATATGATAATCGTTGTTCTAAGGTAGACCCTTCAATGTCCTGCTTGCTGCCAACTCATGTCGAGGCTGCATATGTTGCCAACTCAAGAGGGAAGAAAAAGTACAACCCCTGTCCTTACTGCAAGTCCCTTGTGTAGCTAATTATCATAATTATTAATACTGCACACCTAAGCTAATGAAAACTGAGGTAGCACCCTTCATCCTATCCAACAGAGCCGTGAGCATGCCACATGGGACTGGCATGCTTGCAGCGTGCCAGTTGGCAGCAGGCATCTGGGGCCACACAGAGCTTCCTCTTCAGCGTACACTGGCCTTCATTCAGAGCTTCCGCACTACTCTACCTTGAGATTTGCTAACGAGTAAAAGAATCTAAGAATAGATACACTACATATAATATGGATATATAAACCTGAGGACACTTGCTCCTGCAGCACCTCTTCACTGTCCCTACTATATACGCCTTGGTGTATGCGAGTACATACTTTTGTAGTTACGTGAACTAGTCGCCTACACATCATCCCTTCAGGCGGCTGCCTGTACCCTAGAAGCAGCCGCACCGTCTGTCGCTCAATGAGGATGTCAGAATGATGCAGATACTATTTTTTCATATATTTAAAGGAGGAATGCCTTCCCTGCAAGAGGAGATGCCATCCCCCCACCACCTGAGCCAGTCAGCCAGCCAATCACAGAAAGTGTCCAACGCCAGGCAGGCAGGCAGAATGAGGCAGCACCTGGCCCCAAGTGCGTAGGCTAGGTCTCCCTCAACAGGAGGGAGAGGAAAAAAGGGAACCCCAACCCAAAACAGCCGCACCAGTCATCGCCCTCTGATGAGCATCAGGGGCGCCAGGACGCCAACACCTGGCAGCCCTCCGGCCCGCCACCAGGACCTGCACCCTCTCGTTCGACCCCCGCTGTCGCTCCAACTCCTGCTGTCGCTGCCGCTGCTGCTCCTGGTGTTGCTGCATATTGTTGCTTCTGCTGCTCCAACCGCCCACTGCTGTCCTCCATCACAGCCGTCCGCCACACGGCAGCCTTGCATGCTCCCTCCCTCCCTCTCTTTCTATCTCACGGCCTCCCTACATGCCTCACATGTCGGCCTCCCTACACCTCGGTCTCGTGGCCGGCCTTGGGCGGCACCATCGCCACGTCGCCAGGCTTGGCGTCGCCGCCCGCGTACTTGCTCGCGATCTCCGCCATCTCCATCTTTGCTGACTTGGCGTTCTGCTTCTCGAGCCACGCGGTGCAGGCGGCGTAGCCCGGGAGCTGCTGCTGCCACGCAAACAGCTTGAAGGTCACGCCCTTGAGGATGATGAAGGCGCCGATTCCCGCGATCGCGCCGTACGCGATGTTGTTCGTGAAGGGCTGCACGATCATCGTGATGAAGGCGGGGATGGCCTCCGTGAGGTCGCGCCAGTCGATCTCCACCACAGCGTCGTTGAAGATGAGGACGCCGATGATGACGAGGACGGGCCCCGTCGCAATGTCGGGGATCGGCCCCGCGAAGATGGGCGAGAGGAAGCACATGGAGAAGAAGCACAGCGCGCAAACGGTGGCCGTGAGCCCCGTGCGGCCGCCCTCCTTGACGGCCGCCGCCGACTCTACGTACGTCGTCAGGCACGAGCTCCCGAGGAGGCCGCCCAGCATGGTGCCGACGGCGTCGGCGACGAACGCCTTGTTGGTGTTGGGCACAGTGCCGGTCTCGTCGTCGATGATATCCATCATGGTGCCCATCGAGTAGAAGGTGATGCAGGAGCCGATGAAGTCAAGGTAGAGGAAGGTGACGGCGGCGCCGATGAGCTTGCCGGTCTGCGAGCCCCACTTGAAGGAGAGCGAGCCGGGCGAGTCGTGGAACTTGGGCACGTGGTCAAACGACGGCTTCGTCTCCGTGAAGCGCGCCCACGAGATGAACGTCACAAAGAAGATGCCTGCAAACAGGGGGCGCATTCGAGCAAACACGAGGGAAAACACTTGTTAACCACTGCACGCATGCACGCACGTTCACACGCTTAGGGGAAGGCATCAGACCAAAAGGTCGGGGGAGGGGATGGAGAGGGGAATTGACGAACGTCATGGCGCGCTGCATATCACTCCCCGCCACTCAACCCTACCCTGCAGCACTTCCAAGCAGGCTGAATGCGCCTGAGGCGTTTGATTCTAGACAGAGTCCTGAGGAGCCCACAAAGAGACAAGGCAAGCTGCCAGGGGCAAGCGTGCGGGCAGGCAACAGACCACACTCCAGGCCTCCGACATCCAAAATACTGCAGATGCGCAAACGGAGGAGGAACGCAGGGGGGGGGGGGTCGGTGGGTGGGTTGGAGAGGACGCCGGTCTTTAAGGGGGTATACGAGGCCAAGTGAAAAGAAGAGGGCGCCCAGCCAGCCGACCAGCCAGCCAGCCAGCCAGCAGGCCTGACAAAACTCCTGGCGGCGGCTAGTGCAAGGGACAAAAAGAGGCACACAGAAACTCCGGGGCACTGACTGAGTGATCGATTGCCTGCACCCGAGAGAACCAGGGGCACTGGTTGCCACCCAGGATGAGAGGCAGCAGGCATAAAGCCTCTGAAAACATCTGAAAATCTCATAGTGACTGGCCGGCCAGCCGGCCTACTGACTGACTGGAATGAAGCTTAGACGGCGAGCAGGAGCTGCTGGCGAACTCGTGCGCCTGACTGCACAGAAGAAGGGCAATGAGCGGACGAGCGAGCAAGCTAGCGACTGTACTGCACTGCCAGAAGCAGCAACAAAGCGGACCGCATCACCACTGCCCAGCAAATTGACTGACTGCCTCACCGCCTGGCGCAGAGGCCGCGTGGCAGACTCACCGGCTGACCTGTTAACAAAATGGCAGAGGAGGCAGCACCTACAGGCCACAATGACACTACAGCGGGGACAGGCCTGGAGGCAGCCGAGGCAAGCAGCCGGACAGCGGAGCTAGCGTCGGCAGGGGGCAACAGAGGGGGGCCGGCGGGCGTCGAGAACGAGCGGGCGGGCCGGCGGGCAAGTGGGAGCGATTGCGGCAGCGCGCGCGCGCGCGCACACGCACCGATGAGCAGAGAGCCATTGATCATGTAGACGGTGAGCACGCCCGTGACGACGAGGCCCGCCAGCGACAGCCAGGGGCACGCGATGGCGCCGCTGCCGTTCCAGTCATAGTTGCAGTAGAGGAAGCGCTTGCTGTTGAACTGGATGAGATTGGGCGGCAGGTTGGCCACCGTCACGCCCATGCTGCGGATGCCCACGAACGCGATGAATAGCCCGATGCCTGCAGCAAAGGCCAGACAGCGACGCGCGCCCGCACGGATGCCAGCATGCATGCACGGATGGACAGACACGCACGTTAGAAAAATGTGCATGCAAGTACAGATGAGCATGCATACACACAGAGAGACACATACACACGCAAACGCACGCACAGACAGACACGCACAGACAACACACATGTGCACGTGCACAGACAACACACAACACACACACACACATATACACACACAAGAGACGCGAACAAGTGGGCGACAACGAAGTGGAGATGGAAGTCAAGAAGGAGGGCACGCACCGCAGGCACCAGCCATGAGCACCACCTTGGGGAAGAACCCCATCAGGTAGGATCGCGCCCCCACCACCGCGATGATCAGAAAGATGACACCCTCGACAAATGTCGCCGCCAGGACCTGCCAGTTCAGCATCGCATGGCCGCGTGGGACAATTAGTTGGGGGAAAAGAGCATATAGGTGTGAGCCTCAATACACACATTTTTCACAATTGAATAAGTTCTCAATATCTTCATGCGCGCGACCATGGGCTCTGAACATAATGCGCTGCAATGGACACGTATATCTGTTCGGTAAGGTACACGCAAAGATACTTGATGGCAAACAAGGTAAGGGGGGGGGGTGCGAGACAGTAGGCCCAACGCTTTCCAGAAGTTGAAACAAGACGACAAGCTGAGCCAGGAAAGAGATACCATCTACAAGGTCAGCAAGGGACGGCAACCGGGTCATACACGCGCATACCTTCTGATAGGGAACCTCGACGTCAAAACATCCCGGCCCCTTGAGGGCCCCCGCTGGCGTGGGCGGGATGGGCTGCCCCAGCTTGAGACAGTTGGCGTCGTTGGAACTGGGCTTGATCACATTGTACACAAAGAACACGTTGGTACCTGCGCACTCGCACACACAGCAGGCACAAGCCGGGGGGGAGGGGATGGGGAGGTACGAGGCGTCAGTAACTGCGGAGTCAACATGAAGTCCACGCTGGTCAACGCGGCAGCGTGGGGTAGAAGTAGGCTACAACGCGTTGCTACCTGCACAGGCGTGCTCACGAGCACGAGCCATTGGGGGTTTGAGGGGGGCTGGGGCCCAAGGGAGAGGGGTTGGGGGGGGGAAAGAAGAGGGGGCGTGGGTCAATCAACATGGAGTCAACATGGGTCAAAGCACATCGGTGTGTGTTAGAGTGGGCGTGATGACACGTTGCAGATGCTTGCCAGCAGAAGGGCCGGGCAGGCATGCAAGGACACGACACGTGTGCAAGCAAGCTAGTCATGAAAGCAGCGGGCACACATGTGGCAGAACTGGCACTGGAAGTGGGTGAAGCGGCAGCACCTTCCGGCACGGGGACTCAAGAAACCTAACAACAACGAGAGGAGAACGAGCAAGAAGGCATAGCAGGACACATGCACATAACCGACACTCTCGTACGCAGCGGCAGTAATTGGAAGAGCACACAGTAACACCCTGCAGAAACTCTTGCACCCAGCGGGCAAGCTGGCTAGCCCAAACGACCATGTCAGCGCCCCTGCCCCCCCCGCAAGGGTGCACAGAGGGCGAGGGGGGGTTTTTTTAGCTATTGGGGGAGGGAGCACAAGGGTACAGCCTGTAGCACAAAGGAGCAGAGCCCACCAGGAGCCACAACGCACACACGCACACACACACACACAGAGAGAGAGAGAGAGAGAGAGAGAGAGAGAGAGAGAGAGAGAGAGCGAGCAGCAGAAGCAGTGCAGACACGTCTGCCAAGAATATGTGCTACAGCAGAGTCAGCGGCCTGTCTGCCTGCCTGCCCGCCTGCCAGAGTACGGCATATAGCACAGTACAGTGTGAACAAGTACTCTCAGGTATACAGCAGCTTCAGGGCTCTGGCTCTGATGTGAACAGAGTCCAGTGCCACCGGGCTTGGCACTGGACCTCTCTGCCTGCACTAGCAGCGGGGTTCCTGCTACAGGTGTGAACGGAGACAAGCACAAGCAGGGACCTCTTAGGAGCTGGAGGGCTTTTGGCTCTGGTGTGAACGAGGAGACTCTGCGAGCAAGCTCCAGAAGATTCCTATGAGTCGGGTGTGGATGGAGGCCGGGGGGACTGACCGAGCTGCACGGAGACGACCCAGGGGTAGTTGGCGAGCAGGCCCATGATGCCCGTGGCAACACCTGTTGAGATGGCAGTGGCCAGCAGCACGTCCTCCTGCGAACCACGACGTGGAACACACAACACATACACACACAAACGCCCACAAAAACACGCAGGTGTCAGACCCAGAACGCACGCGAGCACGAAGGTGAACGAGGAGGTGACATCTGCATGGACCTGTGGTAGTGGCAGCTTGGGGGGGACAAAGGAGAGTGGCAAGAGGGGGTGGGGCGGGGGGCCGGGGGGAGGGGGGGCTGTGGCAGCAGGTGGGCGGCAAGGAAAGACAGGTGGACAGAAGCACGAGGGAAGACCAACACGCAGCACGTCACGCGAGCATACACCCTCACCGACTTGGACTGCCATCACCCTTGGCAGCGGCAAGCAAGAAGACAGCAAAGGGGGCATCGGAGCAAAGCATGGGGAAGGGCAAACAGTCTCTACTGAGCGCAAGGGCAAGACAAACAGTCTCTACTGAGCAGCAGCACCCCGTGTGGGAGGTTCTGGGACGGCTCCGCAGGGGAGGGAGGGGGGATGGGAGAGGAGGAGAGGGGGAGAAGGGGAGGAGGGGGGGAGCTCTCTCAAGCACACCTTGTTCATTCCCCCGCCCGAGAGGATGGCGGGGTTTAGCGCAAGGATGTAGGCCGAGGTGATGAAGAGCGTGATCCCCGCCCTGCCAGGCGCGAGAGGGAGAGAGAGACAAAGTACAAAATACAGGAGGAGAGGGGAAGAAGGGAACGAGAAGAAGAAAAGAAGAGAGCACACAACGATCACGAGGAGAGGCTGTGAGTCATACACACATGCACACGCACATACACACACACACACACACAGAGAGAGAGAGAGAGAGAGAGAGAGAGAGAGAGAGAGAGAGAGAGAGAGAGAGAGAGNAGAGAGAGAGAGAGAGAGAGAGAGAGAGCACCTGCAGCATGGAGGGGCCATATCCATTAGAGAAGTAAGGCAACGGAAGAAGACAGCGGTACATAGGCAGACGTTGCTCCCTAGGCAGTTGTACAAGAGCGTCAGCATCGAGCCGAGGACATGAGGTGGGAAGTGGTGGCCACTAAAAGAGAGGGAGAGAGAGAGCCAATGTTAAAGGAGGAGTGTTGTGCTCCTTCTGCATCTGCATGCCAGCGCGCGCGTGCGCGCGGGAGAGGAGAGGGGGAGCCGAGATGGCACCCCAGCAAGCACTGAGAAAAAAACTGGCAGGTAGGCGGAAGAGCAGGGATGAACATTACAAGAAACACTATCCTGCTTCTGCACAGAGATGATACAGTGGCAGAGGCTGGTGACAGGAACCTTCTAGGGAAGGGGTTCAAATAAGAAAGGAGGCAGACTGGGGCACATCTCTCTTGGGCCTTTCCCCTCACATACCTGAGTTCTGTCATGATAGTAGAGCCTCTCGCCTTGATCTGGAAGTAATCATCCACGAACTGGAGCGGAGGGGCGCCCATCGTGGCGCGTTGATGCAGACCAGAGAGACGCCTCAACAGAGCGCTGCTGGCACTTTGGCGTCTCCAGCAGGTTCAGGCCCTTGGTCACAGCAACTCACTTGAACACCTTGCGAGACTGTGAAACGAATCGCCGACCACTATCGGCGGATATTTGAGTTTGACGATGGCCGGAGAATACAGTCGGCGAGAGGGGGTAAGAGGAAGACTAGAGAGGGAAGAGACTACTAAAGGCGAGGGCAGGAACTGGCCTGGCCTGTCCTGGCCTGGCGCCAGAAGCTTTGCGAGGCACAATGTCTTCCGAAAGACAAACAAAGAAGAGTGCTGCAACAGGGGTCTCTCCACGATTATGTAGGTGAAAATCCCCGAGTGAAATTGCACGTGATCAGTCTTTTAGCGAGCTTTTGCTTATTACCTGCTCCTCCAAAATTCGTAGGCCACTAGTAGCTAGTCTACAGGAAAGGACAGGAGCTCTGCTTGATGAGACGAAAACTACACCCTGTCGGTTGTCTCCAGACGTACTACAAAGAAAAGGACAGCTGATAATTTACTCACAAAATTTGATAGCTGTTCAAGTCTTTATGTTCCATCTTTGGGCAAGTTCTACAAGCTTTGAAATGTTTTGCAGTTATTGTGGGCAAGCGGGTGCAAAAGTTCAGACTCAAAATAACCCACAGAATCATACAGGCTGCCGGGGATATCGTTTTTGACAGATATGAGAACGTGGATCTCTTTCGATCTGGCTTACACGTAAGCCTTCGAAATCCTCCAGAAAACTTTCTTACGATGTGCATCACCATAACGTACCTTTACGAATCGCAGCAAAACGTTTACTACATGCATGAGAGGTCAGTGTAGATCAACTTCTTCTGCTGCATCTGGACACCTGTGAATTTTTTTAAACTAGATATGAAACTTTCATAAAGCGTCAAAACATTTATCATGCGGTGCCAGTTGTGGCCTTTCAATGTTGCTGATTGACACGTGATAAGGTTGTCAGGTCAAGGAGTTTGCAGCAGTTTTGCAGTTCTCCTTCTGATTGGTGACATTTCTAAGCGTCTATTGCATGTGCCTGTGTATACGTCTACGTGAGCCAACTAGAGCACTGTGAAGCACTATGAAGTGCTGTGAACTATTGTGATGGCCATCATCTGATTGGTGACAATTTTACGCGTCCACTATCCTGACGTCGTCACTTCCCTATGCGTCCAAGGTCTACATCCTAGACCACCATAGACGCCCTACACAGAGCTATTGGTGATTATGATTGAACGGATACAGTATACGGCTGAGATCGTGGGGGATAGATCGAGTGGGCTGGACTGGGCTAGACTGGGCTAGACCAGGTGAACCGGCGACTAGGCTAGACAAGGGGGAAATGGGTACTACGTGACAGTCTTACTTTCTAATTGACAATTGCTGACGGTCATGAACCGTGCCAATTGGCATGACCAGGGCAAGACTATTCCCGTCAAATCCCGTTAGCCTCCAGGATCTATTGACGAGAGCAGACGAGAGTGTTCGTGTGTTTTCGTACTCAAGTCTCCTGGTCCGACATGGGCGGTAGCGAACATGTAAGAATTTCTGGACGACACTGGGACGACATGAGGAACTTCAGTCAACGGCTCAAGAACGAACTGACCAAGTCCTTCAAATTGGAGCGAAGATGATTGTACCCAATTGACTTTACCCCTTAGTGTATCAAAGCAGTAGCATAATAAACGCGTGCTACCTTCAAACCTTTGCCCTTTAAAAAACACTCATATATGAGATCGGAGTAATTTTCACGTGTTGTTAATGACGTGCCTAACCTTCCCTCCTTCGAAATACTGACATATTCATTCAACGTTTGAGTATCAGAGTAAGACCGCAAATTTTGCGCTCACAAATCGATGCGAAATGATGAAGACAAAAATGCGAGTTAACACACATCGACCAATTTGACAAAATTACGAACGAAGCTGTACTACCAAGGGACAAACAACTACAAGTTGTTACAAGACAACAAAACAATTTACATGACTATCTCGATATTGGGCAAAAGTGACTGGGCAACTTGTCCGTCCGGATGCCCATGCCTGCCATCTATATTGACTCTGTGTGTACTGAGTGGCCGCTTGTCACCACCCCAAGTTAAAGCCCTTCTATTGTCTAAGGTTCAAGTTCGCACACACAGGAACGAACGACACACACGAGCGACCGGTGACACGAGCAACTGGTGCTTACTGATTTTCCCCCTCACAAAGTATACGTGAGGGGCGCCTTACCGACAACAAAAAACTAGGCAACAAGCTCACACAAAAATAGGTCGTTTCCACCTTTCGGTGGACAATCAAAATTCTAGAAAATAAAGATGTCAAGTTTGGCGCGCTTGTGAGCAAAAGTAAAGATTTATATTTTTAGATATCCTTTGGAGAGGATACGTGCCCAAATTCTTCTTGCATATAACTCATGAAAAGGATAGATATAAGACGAGGTGAAACATTGAATGCATCCAAAGTGTTTGTAATTTTCTTTCAGTCATCTGTTGTACGCATCGGAATATTTGTGAATGTGCATTGAAAGGGAAAATAGAGGGTTACGCATGTAATACTTGACACATGTGGACCTCACAATAAATACGAATCCGCATCTAGAGCATTTTTGAATCATGTGAAAGTTCAAGGGTACTTCACGTTCACTTGAAGGGGTAAATTTATATCTTGTTCTTGAAAATGACTTTTTGATATACGAAATCAATTTGATGTACAAAATATATTAAAAAATGGATTTTTTATGGGCAAACCTAATTGTTTTCAACAAATTTGACTTCAATTAGTTAGTGACGCAGTCTTCGCATACTCGAACAAAACACAACCATAATTCTTCATTGTACGATAGCATAGTAGTAAGCAAATTTACGACCTATCCAACCACCCCTTGAAGTTGAGTTAAGCGCGAGTGCAAGTTTGTTGCGTAACATTTTGGCTTTCGGGGGAGGAAGGACAAGGGGAACAATGTGCGTCGCAATATGGTGCCATATGAGGACTTATGTGCTTGCAATTGAAACATCAAAGATACGGTTTCCCAAATCTTTATTGCCATGGGTATCTTGCGGCACCTGCGAAAGTGTGTAGAACAAGTTGGAGAACAAAGTGATTAATGCGAGTTTTCATGAATCATGTGTAATAAGGTAAGTAGGATAATAATTAGGTGGGTATGTAGGATAAAAAATATGTAGATAGATACTTAAGGTTTGGTTAAAGATCATTGTCATATTTTCAACATTCGCACAATACTAGTTACCCGCCAATAGTCAATTATCAACCAATGAGAATTTCTGCCACTACAATCATGCGATGTGCGAAATATGCATTGTTTGCGATATGAACGGATTGCTTAACATCATTACTAAGCGACACAATTGATTGATGATGACTCGTGAACGACTTAGAGGATTTTGAACTGAATCGGCCCTTAGCCGCCTTACCCAGCTTAATTGATGGTGATAGACCATCTAAAAATCAACTGTAAAAAATATGATAAGAGGTAACTACTTGAGGACCCGGATGAAATGGGATCTCGTTGCTCGCTATCATTGGCACCACCTGTACGGGAAGTTTTTTAAGAAGTGAAGCTCAGGCTCACTAAGGTGGTGCAGACTGATCAGATTTGACCAGATTTGACAAATTTTGACCACATTGACGATAAAGTTACAGGAAGCTGATACCTCCAGGATACCTCGGCTGATATCGTGTGGTATCGTCAAACTACAAACCTCCGGGGAGTAACAGTCTATTCTAGTCCTCGTCGCGCATGGATTCGATGATTCGGCTGTTGGTAAGCGACAGCTCTTTGTAGACGACAATCCTTGTCAAAACAAAGGCGTTTGACTTTGCGACAATTTTGACCTTTCCACAAAGAACCGACAACAGTGTACCTACTACTATGGCTCAGTGCCACTCAGCGCCCACTGCACTATCATCGTCCTTTTGTCGCTTGCGATCTTTTTATTGAGATGAGCATCGTCTGCATCCGATGGCATCCATCGCGGGAGTCGGGAGTCGGACCATCCTGAACTGTGACCAGTGCCCACGGGCCACTCCGACCAACTCATGATAGTGCAAAGCTCAAGCCAGCACCAGCCTGAACTGCTCTCTAGAGGTAAATTTTGCCGGACAGACCCATGGTAGTGCAAAGCTCAAGCCAGCACCAGCCTGAACTGCTCTCTAGAGGTAAATTTTGCCGGACAGACCGAGTGGCGAAGTTACGAATAAAGTGCACTTTTTGATTTTCCTCGAGAGATTCCAACTACGCGTGCATGATTATGGGCCATGGTATGATCTGAATGCGTCTCTTCAAAGGCTCTGAATTGGTGTCTTTACACAAGTAAGACAGTGATTTAATTACCCTAATTTCCTCGTGGATCCTTTTATGCTGCGGCCGATGCACCTTGCAAGCTTTCATGCAGCTTGGTGACTGCTATATTCGCGAAGCTGGCAGTCAACACGTGTTTTAGATCAACTAATTTTACAAGGAAATGAAGAATTCTTGATATATAAGATAATGTTTGCTGCTAGTGAAGGAATTGCAGTAAATGCCAGCATGATCTTTATCGAGGAACTTCTTAGTCCCAGAAATTTAGCCAGGCGTGAAGCCCCCTAGAACGCATGGCGCCATGTTCCTAAACTGAAGCTCTTCCCGGCGGCCGCTTCGCCCTCATTTTCTTCATGTTGAGGCTGAATACGTTCTTTTCCCAGGTCACTATTCCCAAGACAGTCCCAATGTTGAGGCTGGGGCAGCAAACAGCCGTCACCTCGTGGTCCACCCTAGCCGTGCAGTCGCCCAGGAGTCCCAGAAAGAGTTCCAGATGGAAGCACATGTGGAGCTCCCTGTTTGGCTCCAGCAGAGCTCCCAGAGCTGAGGGGTACTCCCCTCTCAGTGTGAACAGAAACTTTTCCAGCTTGAGGTCCCCAGGGGTGCAGCGGTGGCCCAGGAGCAAGGTTGGGACACCTGTCGCAACGTCGCTTCTGGGGCTTCTGGTGGGCGTGCTCGTGTGGACCTTCTTTCTCGGCAACTCTGAACAGCACTGGCAGGTAGATTCATGCACCTCGTTCAGATATTCGCGCAGAACAACTACCGTCCAGCTGTCGAAAGGGAGGGCAGAGGAGACGATATCGGAGTGCACGGTATAGTCAACCTCCCTGCATATGCAGGGGGGGGGCGGGG
>WELA01000937.1:97258-113390 GCA_009602735.1 Mesotaenium endlicherianum
AGCCGGTCCATGAGCTCATCCATGCGCGGCAGCGGGTATCGATTCTTGATGGTGATCTTGTTGAGGGCGCGATAGTCCACACACATCCTCAAGGTACCATCTTTCTTCTTGACAAATAGCACCGGGGCTCCAAATGGCGACTTGCTAGGTCGAATGAAGCCATGCTCCAGTAGCTCCTTGATTTGCTTCTTGACTTCGTCTAGCTCCGTGTATGACATTTTGAACGTAGGCCGAGAGATGGGCTTGCTTCCGGGCTCCAACTCTATCTTGTGGTCTACGAATCTCTTGGGGGGTAAGCCCTTGGGCAATTCCGGGGAGAATTCTTCTTTGTAGTCCTCTGGGACTTCTTGTATCTCCTTGGGAACGGGGCTGCCTTCTTGACTCTCGATGTCTTTCTTGATGTCTTTTGGCGTGATCAAGGCCAAAAGAAGCTCGTGTCCCTTCCTCACAAGTCTCTTGAGTTGGAGGGCGGACAATAGTATCTGGTGTGCCGGCTTCTTGATGTCTTGGATCTTGAAATGAATCGAATTACCAAATAGGCGATTAACAATTAATAAAGATCTTTATATCAGCAAGTAATCTTTGTGGTATTTTCCGTTAACTGGTTAAACGGCAAAGGACAACACACTAGCAGGGAACAATACTCTTAAGTCAAATGCGAGTGAACTAGCATCGATAATGCAATCAGTAAACTCATACATAAGCAAGGTTAGAAGACAGTGCGTATCAATGGCTTCTCGCCTTTGATTCAGATCTCTCTCAGTAAGCTGTACAAGAGAGTTGGCCTCGATTCCGAATGCCGAACTCGAGAGCAATGCCTAGCATATGTACATGGAATGAGTTTACTGTTCAACGGCCAGTGCGATGGCACCGCCTACCTGGGAGTTAACCACGTTGGTAGGACCTCGGTTAACCAAATCCACCGCCATTTCCCATCATCCCGAATAGCCATCCATCATAGGGATGTCATCTGGCCATTCATCTAGCATGTCGTACTCCGATGCATATCAAGGCAGTTCGCTGCTACCGAGTACGGAAGTCAGCTGGCTGTCAAAGAATGTGTCAGCAAGCTGACTTAAGTGGACTTCAACCTGCTGCTTCCGGCTGAGTCATTAATATTAAATATAAAGTCCAGCAGACTGATTATTAACTAAAGTGCAGTAGGCTGAACTTAAATAACTATTATATTTAAATGAATATTATATCTACTAAATATACTGATTCATTTTAATCCCTCCAACTCAACTTGTTGTCGCCTCGACAACATTAAACTGCAAAAGTCTTAAATAAAGGATCTGAACCTGACCAGCCACCCCCACGGACTGCCTTTTCAGCCTGTTACCTTAGGGGGTTGCCCCTGGGGCTTCAGGATCAGGAGACGGAGATCTGGACCTAGATCTGGACAGCCCTCTAGGTCTGCCAGCTGGCCTTCTAAAGAACCCCGTTTGTTCTAAAGTTGGACCTCGAGGAGAACGAAGGATGGTAGCCTGCTTGTAAGGTCATAGGTTTAGAAAGTGCATTTTTGAGTTTCATGAAAGTATGTTTTGATTGTATAGTAGTGTAGAGTGCATTTTTGTGGTCATTCTGATATAAAGTTCATCAAATTTGGTCAAGTATTAAGAGAGTTATGGATTTCCAAAGTTTAATTAGTTTTGAGGTCGGTTGACGACTGTCCTTAATTCGCGATGAGCGCGACCGTCGGATTGACCGACAGCGTCGAGCGATCTGGCCCGTTAGAATGAACTCGAACCTTCACGTAAGTTCGGCTGACGCGGAGTGCCGACTAGGTCGATTTACCTAGAAGTTTCGGTTTAGCCTAGCGCGTCTAAGATAGAATATTCTAGTAATGTCGATGCATGTATGTGGACGTCAATTCGGCCCGACACGTCAGAGTAGACTGATCTGGCTTACTCACGAATATTTTGGAAGGGACGATTTGACGAACACTTAGGAAAATCCGTAGCTTCCTCCTAGGGAGGAGCACTTAGGCAGAAAATTATAAATAGGCATAACTTCTTTGTTTCTTATCAGTTTTCACTTCTGTAAAATCCTACAGGTTTGTAATGACAAGGCCTTTCATCCTACATCATTTTTGAGCAGTTTCTTGCCACTCAAAATGTCAAGTAATTTTCCTAAGCTTTCTTAGCAATATGCCGCTGCACTCTTGAGTATGATTGCAACTAGCTTTGTTCCTCGTGAGTCACTACGCTTCCACTAGGGCACTCTGCCCCCTTTCATCTGGTATCAAAGCAGGGGCTAGTTTGCATATTATATTATGGAGTCGCAACCGGCAGCTGGAGGAGACGAACATGTCGAGCATGTTGAGCGCGCGGGGCAACAGGCAGCACCAACGATGACTTGAGAGCAACAAGAGATGCAGGCGATGCTAAGGCAAATGGCAAATGCAATTGGAGGAGAAGTCTACACCCAGTTTCAACAAAATATGCGCGCGGAGGTGGAGAGAATGGTGCAAGTTGTTATGGGGAACGCCGCTTCGACGAGTTCGGCACCTGCACCTGTTGTACCACCGATTCATGTTAACCCAGTAATGCAACCAGTTATTCCACCCGCATCAGGAGTGCGTGCACCTAAGCCTGAAGTTTATACTGGAGAGCGTGGATCGCCGCCTGTTCATCAATGGATTTTTGGAGTGAAGAAATTTATGGAGTACTCTGCGCTCACGCTCGACAGGCAAGTCGCCTTTGTCATAACTTTGCTGTAGAAGAGTGCTGGAGCTTGGTATGAACGAGAAGAGCAGTTGTCTGGAGTTCCTGCTACTGTTGATCAGCTATTTAAAGGCTTGAAGAGGCAATTTCAACCTATTGCACCCGAGGCTACCGCTCGAGATCTATTGGTGCGCCTTCGTCAGCAAGGAAGCGTTCAGGAGTATGTTTCGCGCTTCAACGAGCTGGTGCTTCAATGCCCATCCATGCACGAGTCAGAGATGATGGACAAGTTCAAGAGGGGACTCAAGCCAACTGTGGCCAAGGAAGTGGCGCTCAAGGACCCTACCAGTCTTGGAGAAATGATGGCATTGGCAACGAGGGTCGACGCTGTGGAGTATAGTCAGAGGCAGTGGGGCAGCCACACCTTTGGAGGATATCGACACTTTGGATCTCAAGCGCCAAGCACGAGTGTTCAAGGTCCAGTACCCATGGAGTTGGGACTTGTGCAGTACCAGCGCAGGCAGCAGAATTTCAAGCCGAGAGGACCGTGCTATAGTTGCGGCAAGCTTGGACATCTGGCTCGAGACTGTCATGTGAAGGCGAAGCAACCTCAACAGCAGGAAAAAGGAGGACGCCAGTAAGTCGTTCTGGGGTGTCTACTGGCGTGAAGACGAGAACTCACAAGGAGGTTATCCCCAGGAGCCTGCCGAGAAGCAAAGGACGAGACGTTGACAAGCCTATCATCGTGGAAGGAGTGGTCGACGGCAACAATGCGAAGTGTATGGTCGACAGTGGCGCAAGTGCAAACTTTGTGCACAAGAAGCTGGTGAAAGAGTGGCGAGTCCCTGTGCAGAAGCATTATGAGCCTAAGGAGGCAATTTTGGCAAATGGGCAGAGACTCAAGTGTGGTGCACCTACGGAAGCTATTCACGTGGAAGTAGCGGGGCACCGGAGTAAGGAAGTTATGGAGCAGGCAGAGTTGGGTCACCATGAGGTGATATTGGGCCGACCATGGCTAAGGAAAGCCAACCCTCAAGTGCACTGGAGCACAGGACAAGTGAAAGTCCAAGGGCGTGATGGTCGAATGGAGACAGCGAAACAGGTGGAGGTAGATACGACCACAAGTAACTGTCTTCTGTCGAGCCTGCAAGTTAAGAAGCTATGCAGGGCGAATCAGGTGAAGGAGATGTACCTTGTTTCGGTGGCCCTGGCCAGGTCATCAGATGGAGCAAGCGTGAATCCTAACAGCCTGGGCGAATGTACATCGCCGGAGGAGCAAGTAGTGGTGTCTGATCCCCTTGCTCAGAAGGAGCAGAGCCCAACTGCTCAAGAGAAGAAGCCTGCTGAGATGCCTGCCCAAATTAAGGCGCTGTTGGAGGAGTTCAAGTGCGTGTTTCCTGAGGAACTACCTACAGGATTACCTCCACAGAGAGCTATGGAGCACAAGATTGAGTTGGAACCAGGGAGCAAGCCACCAGTGAGACCCGCCTATCGACAATCGTTTGCGGAGTTGGATGAGTTAAAGAAGCAACTGACGGAGTTATTGGAGAAGGGATTCATCCGACCCAGCGAGTCTCCATTTGCAGCGCCAGTCTTATTTGTGAAGAAGAAGGATGGGACTATGAGGATGTGTGTCGACTACCGGGCACTCAACAAGGTCACCATCAAGAACAGGTACCCACTTCCACGAGTGGACGAGTTGATTGACAGGCTTGTCGGGGCGAAGTATTTCTCGAAGATCGATTTGAGGAGTGGCTATCACCAGGTACGGATTGCGGAAGGAGACGTTCAGAAGACTGCTTTCAGAACTCGCTATGGTTTGTTTGAGTTCACAGTCATGCCTTTTGGATTGACCAATGCACCTGCTACATTCATGGGACTCATGAATAGTATCTTCAGACCCTACTTGGACCAGTTTGTGGTGGTATTTTTGGACGACATCCTGATCTATTCGAAGACCTTGGAGGAGCATGTGGGGCATCTGAGGAAGGTGTTGGAGGTCTTGAGAGATCAAAAGCTGTATGGGAAGATGAGCAAGTGCGACTTCTGTCTCAAGGAGGTCGAGTTTCTTGGACACATAGTGGGAGCTGAAGGAGTCAAGGTGGAGCAGAAGAAGGTGCAAGCAGTCAGAGATTGGCCGGTACCTGCTGATATTCATCAACTCAGGAGTTTCCTCGGCATGGCGAATTATTACCGACGTTTCATTGAAGGATTTGCCAAGGTGTGTGCACCGCTCACGGACATGTTGAAGAAGCAGGAGAAGTGGCTATGGGGTGACAAGGAGCAGCAAGCCTTCGAGAAGATTAAAGAGCTGTTAACACAGGCACCTGTGTTGGCAATTGCCAGTCCAGAGCTTCCTTTCACCATCATCACAGACGCGTCAAACTTTGCAGTGGGAGCCATTCTTCTCCAGGACCAGGGCAAAGGGTTGCAGCCTGTGGCATATGAGAGCAGGAAGTTGAGTCCTGCAGAGCAGAACTATGCAGCACACGAGCGAGAGATGTTGGCTATTATCCAGGCTTTGAGGATTTGGCGATGTTATGTGGACGGTCGGAAGGTGTTCATCAAGACCGACCACAAGAGCTTGGAGAAGTTTATGACGCAGCCAACGTTGACACCAAGACAAGCAAGGTGGATGGAGTTTCTGCAACAGTTCGACCACAAGATTGAGTACTTACCTGGGAAGATCAACCCTGCAGACGCTTTATCCAGGAGGTGTGACCTTGCAGCTGTCTCAGTCATCAAGGAGAATATGGACTTCAAGGAGAAGCTTCAAAAAGGTTATGAGGAGGACCCACAGTTTGCTGATGGTGGAGCAGCCGAATCCAACTCGAGTATGCAGAAGAAAGACGGCATATGGTATTATGGTGATTCCAAGAGAGTGGTGGTACCTGACATCAAGGAGCTACGAGACTTACTACTTGCGGAGCATCATGACTGTTTATATGCTGGACACTTTGGAAGCGAGAAGACGGCAAGCGTGCTGAAGCGGAATACTACTGGAGAAATATGGACAAGGACATCGAGGAGTGGATCAGGAGTTGCGATGCGTGCCAGAGAAACAAGACACCAAATCAAAAGAAGGGAGGTACATTGCGGCCCCTGCCTATTCCAGAGTATCCTTGGGAGCAGATTGCTATGGACTTCATCACATCGTTACCAGTCAGTGGTCAAGGGCACGATGCAGTTTGGGTTGTATCTGATAGACTCAGCAAGATGGCTCACTTCATTCCCATGAAGGAGACTTGTACGGCAGCAGATGTGGCACGGCTATTCTTTGATCATATTTTCAGGCTACATGGGTTGCCGAAGGTGATTGTTTCAGATCGAGATCCAAGGTTTACTAGCAACTTTTGGCGGTCATTGTTTACTTTGATGGGGACCAAGCTGAGTATGAGCACTTCCTATCACCCTCAGACAGATGGGCAGAGTGAGAGGCTCAACAGAACTCTGCAAGAGGTGCTCAGGAGTTTCACTATGGAAGACCCTTCAGAGTGGGACAAGAAGCTACCAGGGTTGGAGTTTGCCTACAACAACAGCATGCAGGGATCGACCAAGCAGTCACCATTCGCTATGGTTTATGGGAGAGAAGTATATCATCCAGGGAACATCTTGTTGAACAAGGCCAAGGAGACTCAGGTTCCTACTACACAAGCTTTTATGGAGCAGATGACCAAGACTTGGGATATGGCGAAGACGTGTATTCGGAAGGCACAGGAAGAGCAGGTCAAGCATGCTAACAAGCACAGGAGGGAAGCGACATTCCATGTGGGCGACAAAGTACTCTTGTCCACAGAGAACCTACCTTTCACAGGCAAGAGGAAACTGCGGGCACGATTTACAGGTCCTTTTGAAGTGCTCAAGCAGGTGAATCCAGTGGCCTACAAGTTGGAACTTCCTTCAGGCTGGCGTATCCATGATGTGTTCCATGTCATTTGTTTGCGACCATACGATGACCCGAATGAAGGACATCCTGGACGACTACCTACACCGCCACCACCGGTCGGAATCGATGATGTATTGGAGTATGAAGTGGAGGCGATTGTCGGCGATCGACGAGTCAAGCGAGGTCAACGATTTGTCCAAGAGTATCTGGTCAAGTGGAAAGGCTANGGGCTACCCTGCGGACAACAACACTTGGGAGCCAGAGGCCAACTTGACTCATTGTGAGAGTAAGTTGAGGCGTTATCTACAGAATGCGTCGAGGACGTCGCATCTTGAGGAGGGGGATGATGTAAGGTCATAGGTTTATAAAGTGCATTTTTGAGTTTCATGAAAGTATGTTTTGATTGTATAGTAGTGTAGAGTGCATTTTTGTGGTCATTTTGATATAAAGTTCATCGAATTTGGTCAAGTATTGAGAGAGTTACGGATTTCTGAAGTTTAATTAGTTTTGAGGTCGGTTGACGACTGTCCTTAATTTGCGGTGAGCGCGACCGTCGGATTGACCGACAGCGTCGAGCGATGTGGCCCTTTAGAATGAACTCGAACCTTCACGTAAGTTCGGCTGACGCGGTGTGCCGACTAGGTCAATTTACCAAGAAGTTTCGGTTTAGCCTAGCGCCTCTAAGATAGAATATTCTAGTAATGTCGATGCATGTATGTGGACGTCAATTCGGCCCGACACGTCAGATTAGACTGATCTGGCTTACTCACGAATATTCTGGAAGTGACGATTTGACGAACACTTAGGAAAATCCGTAGCTGCCTCCTAGGGAGGAGCACTTAGGCAGAAAATTATAAATAGGCATAACTTCTTTGTTTCTTATCAGTTTTCACTTCTGTAAATTCCTACAGGTTTGTAATGACAAGGCCTTTCATCCTACATCATTTGCGAGCAGTTTCTTGCCACTCAAAATGTCAAGTAATTTTCCTAAGCTTTTTTAGCAATATGCCGCTGCACTCTTGAGTATGATTGCAACTAGCTTTGTTCCTCGTGAGTCACTACGCTTCCACTAGGGCACTCTGCCCCCTTTCACTGCTCTTCACCCACTTGGGTGTTGATCCCCACGTAGACAGCCATTTCAGTAGGATGCTGAAATACATTGGCAAGAGGTACATGTCCCTGAGCGAAGGGGGAGGCCGGCATACCTCTGGCCACCCCGCGTATCCCTCTTTTGAAACCCCTGTCCTCTGGGGATTTCTGCCTATGTCTGCTGCCCAGTACAGTGAGATCAGCTTCTTCCCCTGCTTGGGCAGGTGGACTGGGGGAGCAAGTGCGGGGTCCAGTTGCCTCCATAACGGGGATCACGTTCCATATACCTGATCTTGGTTCCTTAGGAAGTGCCCCTGCTTGCCCCTGGGTCTCCTGAGTACCAGCTCCTGATGCTTCTCCTCTGCCTTGTTCTTCTTCCTCATCCCCCTTATCCTCCTCCTCTGAGAGAGTAGGAGTCTCGTCAACTAAGTCGTCCTGCTCTCTGGTAGACATGGAGTAGTCTACTGATCTTCCTTTCTTAAGGCGCGCTGGAGGTTGCTTGGCTTTCAGCCTGCTCATATCTATCCGGCCTGCATTCTTCGCCCATTTGACGAAGGCATGCTTTCCCTTAGAGAAGTAGTCTCTCCCCCTCCTCCTGTGCTCTTTGGTCTCTGCATTCATATTGCTCAGGCAGCCATTCAGCCTGGGGTTCCAAGGGGCAATGTGAGGTGGTAGGATGAGGTAGCCGTCTAGGCATAAACCTAGGTCTGTCTGCCGCACGCCCGGCTTGAGTGAAAGCACAATCATATAAAGTAGCATCTGAGGCACGCTGCGGTTCCAACAAGCCGTCGCTCCCCAACACACGCAGCACGCAGAATTTGTGTTTAACGTGCCCAGATGTTTGCAAACTTCTCGAAAATGCTCAAACAGTGCATCGGAGTGCACTAGAGAGAGAGATCGCCAGGAGTGCGCCAAGTAAGCGCCAGGCATGCGCCAAGTCTGCGTCAGGCATGCACCAGGTGGCCGCCACGTGTGCGCTAGGTGGCAGCGCTTCACTCACCTGGCAAAGGGCACGAAGGCAACGCCGCTGAGCGCCATGCGGGTGGAGAGGCCCACGGTTTTGTTTACTCCCTCCCAGATGAACGCCGCCCGCCCGCCGCCCGGACCCGCCGCCCCTGCCGCCCCCGCTGCCTCGATGAGCTCGGCGCCAAATGCGGACTTGCCGATGATGTCGAGCGTCAGCTTCGAGAGCTCCCTGCTCATCTCGAATTCGGCAGCAGCGGCGGGGGGGGGCGCTGCATTGCTGGCGCCCTGGCGGCGCGCCACGTCGGCAGTCCACCTGGTGACGGCGTCGCGCGTGCAGCCGACCATGATGGCCATCATGCGCTGCGCGTCGCGACGGGGCAGATTGACGCAGTTGTCATGAGTGTNAAGGGTGAAAGGCCTTGTCATTACAAACCCGTAGAAATTTACAGAAGTGAAAATTGATGAGAAACAAAGAAGTTATGCCTATTCATAATTTTTTACCTAAGTGCTCCTCCCTAGGAGGAAGCTACGGATCCTCCTAAGTGTTCGTCAAATCGTCCCTTCTAGAATATTCGTGAGTAAGCCAGATCAGTCTAGTCTGACGTGTTGGGCCGAATTGACGTCCACATACATGCATCGACATTACTAGAATATTCTATCTTAGAAGCGCTAGGCTAAACCGAAACTTCTAGGTAAATCGACCTAGTCGGCACTCCGCGTCAACCAAACTTACGTGAAGGTTCGAGTTCATTCTAACGGGCCAGATCGCTCGACGCTGTCGGTCAATCCGATGGTCGCGCTCACCGCGAATTAAGGACAGTCGTCAACCGACCTCAAAACTAATTAAACTTCAGAAATCCGTGACTCTCTCAATACTTGACCAAATTCGATGAACTTTATATCAAAATGACCACAAAAATGCACTCTACATCAATATACAATCAAAACATACTTTCATGAAACTCAAAAATGCACTTTATAAACCTATGTCCTTACATCATCCCCCTCCTCAAGATGCGACGTCCTCGACGCATTCTGCAGATAACGTCTCAACTTACTCTTACAATGAGTCAAGTTGGCCTCTGGCTCCCAAGTGTTGTCATCCGCATGGAAGCCTTTTCACTTGACCAGATACTCTTGGACAAATCGTTGACCTCGCTTGACTCGTCGATCGCCGACAATTGCCTCCACTTCATACTCCAATACATCATCGATCTCGACCGGTGGTGGCGGTGTAAGTAGTCATCCTGGATGTCCTTCATTCGGGTCAACGTATGGCCGCAAACAACTGACATGGAACACATCATGGATACGCCAGCCTGAAGGAAGTTCCAACTTGTAGGCCACTTGATTCACCTGCTTGAGCACCACAAGGAGACCTGTAAACCGCGCCCGCAGTTTCCTCTTGCCTGTGAAAGGTAGGTTCTCTGTGAACAAGAGTACTTTGTCGCCCACATGGGATGTCACTTCCCTCCTGTGCTTGTTAGCATGCTTGACCTGCTCTTCCTGTGCCTTCCAAATACACGTCTTGGCCATATCCCAAGTCTTGGCCATCTGCTCCATAAAAACTTGTGTAGTAGGAACCTGAGTCTCCTTGGCCTTCTCCAACAAGATGTTCCTTGGATGATATACTTCTCGCCCATAAACCATAGCGAATGGTAACTGCTTGGTGGATCCCTGCATGCTGTTGTTGTTGGCAAACTTCAATCTTGGCAGCTTCTTGTCCCACTCTGAAGGGTCCTCCATAGTGAAACTCCTGAGCACCTCTTGCAGAGTTCTGTTGAGCCTCTCACTCTGCCCATCTGTCTGAGGGTGATAGGAAGTGCTCATACTCAGCTTGGTCCCTATCAAAGTAAACAATGACCGCCAAAAATTGCTAGNATTGCTAGTGAACCTTGGATCCCACTCTGAAACAATCACCTTCGGCAACCCATATAGCCTGAAAATCTGATCAACGAATAGCCGTGCCACATCCGCTGCCGTAGAAGTCTCCTTCATGGGAATGAAGTGAGCCATCTTGCTGAGTCTGTTAGACACAACCCATATTGCATCGTGCCCTTGACTACTGACTGGTAACGATGTGATGAAGTCCATAGCAATCNAATGAAGTCCATAGCAATCTCCTCCCAAGGATATTCTGGAATAGGCAGGGGCTGCAATGTACCTCCCTTCTTTTGATTTGGTGTCTTGTTTCTCTGGCACGCATCCCAACTCCTGATCCAATCCTCGATGTCCTTGTCCATATTTCTCCAGTAGTATTCCCGCTTCAGCACGCTTGCCGTCTTCTCGCTTCCAAAATGTCCAGCATATAAGCATTCATGATGCTCCGCAAGTAGTAAGTCTCGTAGCTTCTTGATGTCAGGTACCACCACTCTGTTGGAATCACCATAATACCATATGCCGTCCTTCTTCTGCATACTCGAGTTGGACTCAGCTGCTCCACCATCAGCAAACTCTGGGTCCTCCTCATAACCTCTCTGAAGCTTCTTCTTGAAGTCCATATTCTCCTTAATGACTGAAACAGCTGCAAGGTCACACCTCCTGGATAGAGCGTCTGCAGGGTTGATCTTCCCAGGTAAGTACTCAATCTTGTGGTCGAACTGTTGCAGAAACTCCATCCACCTTGCTTGTCTTGGTGTCAACGTTGGCTGCGTCATAAACTTCTCCAAGCTCTTGTGGTCGGTCTTGATGAACACCTTCCGACCGTCCACATAACATCGCCAAATCCTCAAAGCCTGGATAATAGCCAACATCTCTCGCTCGTGTGCTGCATAGTTCTGCTCTGCAGGACTCAACTTTCTGCTCTCATATGCCACAGGCTGCAACCCTTTGCCCTGGTCTTGGAGAAGGATGGCTCCCACTGCAAAGTTTGATGCGTCCGTGATGATGGTGAAAGGAAGCTCTGGACTTGCAATTGCCAACACAGGTGCCTGTGTCAACAGCTCCTTAATCTTCTCAAATGCTTGCTGCTCCTTGTCACCCCATAGCCACTTCTCCTGCTTCTTCAACATGTCCGTGAGCGGTGCACACACCTTGGCAAATCCTTCAATGAAACGTCGATAATAATTCGCCATGCCGAGGAAACTCCTGAGTTGATGAATATCAGCAGGTACCGGCCAATCTCTGACTGCTTGCACCTTCTTCTGCTCCACCTTGACTCCTTCAGCTCCCACTATGTGTCCAAGAAACTCGACCTCCTTGAGACAGAAGTCGCACTTGCTCATCTTCCCATACAGCTTTTGATCTCTCAAGACCTCCAACACCTTCCTCAGATGCCCCACATGCTCCTCCAAGGTCTTCGAATAGATCAGGATGTCGTCCAAAAATACCACCACAAACTGGTCCAAGTAGGGTCTGAAGATACTATTCATGAGTCCCATGAATGTAGCAGGTGCATTAGTCAATCCAAAAGGCATGACTGTGAACTCGAACAAACCATAGCGAGTTCTGAAAGCAGTCTTCTGAACGTCTCCTTCCGCAATCCGTACCTGGTGATAGCCACTCCTCAAATCGATCTTCGAGAAATACTTCGCCCCGACAAGCCTGTCAATCAACTCGTCCACTCGTGGAAGTGGGTACCTGTTCTTGATGGTGACCTTGTTGAGTGCCCGGTAGTCGACACACATCCTCATAGTCCCATCCTTCTTCTTCACAAATAAGACTGGCGCTGCAAATGGAGACTCGCTGGGTCGGATGAATCCCTTCTCCAATAACTCTGTCAGTTGCTTCTTTAACTCATCCAACTCCGCAAACGATTGTCGATAGGCGGGTCTCACTGGTGGCTTGCTCCCTGGTTCCAACTCAATCTTGTGCTCCATAGCTCTCTGTGGAGGTAATCCTGCAGGTAGCTCCTCAGGAAATACGCACTTGAACTCCTCCAACAGCGCCTTAATTTGGGCAGGCATCTCAGCAGGCTTCTTCTCTTGAGCAGTTGGGCTCTGCTCCTTCTGAGCAAGGGGATCAGACACCACTACTTGCTCCTCCGGCGATGTACATTCGCCCAGGCTGTTAGGATTCACGCTTGCTCCATCTGATGACCTGGCCAGGGCCACCGAAACAAGGTACATCTCCTTCACCTGATTCGCCCTGCATAGCTTCTTAACTTGCAGGCTCGACAGAAGACAGTTACTTGTGGTCGTATCTACCTCCACCTGTTTCGCTGTCTCCATTCGACCATCACGCCCTTGGACTTTCACTTGTCCTGTGCTCCAGTGCACTTGAGGGTTGGCTTTCCTCAGCCATGGTCGGCCCAATATCACCTCATGGTGACCCAACTCTGCCTGCTCCATAACTTCCTTACTCCGGTGCCCCGCTACTTCCACGTGAATAGCTTCCGTAGGTGCACCACACTTGAGTCTCTGCCCATTCGCCAAAATTGCCTCCTTAGGCTCATAATTCTTCTGCACAGGGATTCGCCACTTTTTCACCAGCTTCTTGTGCACAAAGTTTGCACTTGCGCCACTGTCGACCATGCACTTCGCCTTGTTGCCGTCGACTACTCCTTCCACGATAATAGGCTTGTCAACATCTCGTCTTCCGCTTCTTGGCAGGCTCCTGGGGATAACCTCCTTGTGAGTTCTTGTCTTCACGCCAGTAGACACCTCAAAACGACTTACTCGCGTCCTCCTTTTTCCTACTGTTGAGGTTGCTTCGCCTTCACATGACAGTCTTGAGCCAGATGTCCAAGCTTGCCGCAATTATAGCAGGGTCCTCTCGGCTTGAAATTCTATTGCCTGCGCTGGTACTGCACAAGTCCCAAACTGGACCTTGAACACTCGTGCTTGGCGCTTGAGATCCAAAGTGTCGATATCCTCCAAAGTTGTGGCTGCCCCACTGCCTCTGACTATACTCCACAGCGTCGACCCTTGCTGCCAATGCCATCATTTTCCCAAGACTGGTAGGGTCCTTGAGTGCCACTTCCTTGGCCACAGTTGGCTTGAGTCCTCTCTTGAACTTGTCCATCATCTCCGACTCGTGCATGGATGGACATTGAAGCACCAGCTCGTTGAAGCGCGATACATACTCTTGAACGCTTCCTTGCTGACGAAGGCGCACCAATAGATCTCGAGCGGTAGCCTCGGGTGCAATAGGTTGAAATTGCCTCTTCAAGCCTTCAAGAGCTGATCAACAGTAGCAAGAACTCCAGACAGCTGCTCTTCTTGTTCATACCAAGCTCCAGCACTCTTCTGCAGTAAAGTTATGACAAAGGCGACTTGCCTGTCGGGCGTGAGCGCAGAATACTCCATAAACTTCTTCACTCCAAAAATCCATTGATGAACAGGCGGCGATCCACGCTCTCCAGTATACATTTCAGGCTTAGGCGCACGCACTCTCGATGCGGGTGGAATAACTAGTTGCACCACTGGGTTAACATGAATTGGTGGTACAACAGGTGTAGGTGCCGAACTCGTCGAAGCGGCGGTTCCAACAACAACTCGCACCATTCTCTCCACCTCCGCGCGCATATTTTGTTGAAACTGGGCATAGACTTCTCCTCCAATTGCATTCGCCATTTGCCTCAGCATCGCCTGCATTTCTTGTTGCTCTCTAATCATCGTTGGTGCTGCCTGCTGCATCGCGCGCTCAACATGCTCGACATGTTCGCCTCCTCCAGCTGCCGACTGCGACTCCATAATATAATATGCAAACTAGCCCAGCTCCGATACTAGATGAAAGGGGCAGAGTGCCCTAGTGGAAGCGTAGTGACTTACGAGGAAAAGAACTAGTTGCAATCATAGTAAAGAGTGCAGCGGCATATCACTAAGAAAGCTTAGGAAAATTACTCAACATTTTGAGTAACAAGAAACTGCTCACAAATGATGTAGGGTGAAAGACCTTGTCATTACAAACCCGTAGAAATTTACACAAGTGAAAACTGATGAGAAGCAAAGAAGTTATGCCTATTTATAATTTTTTGCCTAAGTGCTCCTCCCTAGGAGGAAGCTACGGATCCTCCTAAGTGTTCGTCAAATCGTCCCTTCCAGAATATTCGTGAGTAAGCCAGATCAGTCTAATTTGACATGTCGGGCCGAATTGACGTCCACATACATGCATCAACATTACTAGAATATTCTATCTTAGACGCGCTAGGCTAAACCAAAACTTCTAGGTAAATCGACCTAGTCGGCACTCCGCGTCAGCCGAACTTACGTGAAGGTTCGAGTTCATTTTAACGGGCCAGATCGCTCGACGCTCTCGGTCAATCCGACGGTCGCGCTCACCGCGAATTAAGGACAGTCGTCAACCGACCTCAAAACTAATTAAACTTCAGAAATCCGTAACTCTCTCAATACTTGACCAAATTCGATGAACTTTATATCAAAATGACCACAAAAATGCACTTTACATTAATATACAATCAGAACATACTTTCATGAAACTCAAAAATGCACTTTATAAACCTATGACCTTACAAGACCCTTGTCACAAGGACCTGAGAGAAGGGCGGGAGGGGTGGGGGGAGATTAAGCACCTTCATCTGCAGGCTACCAAAGGCGGGGTTGATGAGGCGTCGCTGGCGCGCCCACAGCTCACCATCTGCCGTCACCAGGCTCCTCCCCAGGATGGGCAGGGTCTGGCGCGCAAAGTCAGTCTTGGGGTACATGCTGTTCTCCCCCGTCACCAGTATCTGTGCACACGCACAGGCGCGCACGCACGCACAGGCGCAGGCATGCACCACAAACCAACCAACCCCCCCCCCCACCTCCCCCCCCAACAAACAATTGCCCCTCCACACCCCGCCCCACCTAACCCAAACACCCACCCGTGCGGCCAAAACCAGCTTAGCAGGGCACTGTCGGCTGTGCTCTGAGGGATTTGCGGGGCAGGAAGAAAGAGGAGAGGATTTAAGGCAAAGTTCTAGGTCAGGTTTTAGATCGGGTTTAAGGTCTCGTTTCAGGGCTCTGGCTGGTGCTACAGGTCTTACTGAAACTTTTCAAACATTCTGAGAAGGGTATGGAAACTCAAACGCCTGCGGCTGTTTATATAGTATATCAACAAAAAGCACATATGTGACTAATCATGCACACAAGCTCTGATGAAGTAAAATCGATCGCCATCACCTGACGACCGTCTGTAGTTATTGTTCTTAAATTCCTTCTTTGTAGACTCTGCATAAGCTATCCTTCTAACGTCCCTCCACTCCATACATCTGAAACTTTAATTCCACTACACCCTCTGGGAAGGATTCACCCATATCATCAACTGCTGTGGTCGTGTTGGTCTTTATCGTTACGTTTCTTCTGCGAAGAAACTCTTCGAGTGTCTGGCATAGCCTCGGAGCAAACTCAGGAACATAGCTCCCCCCTTCCACTCCAGGCCCCTCGTTCCATCGAGACATTGTCCTCCTATAAGATGTGGAACTCGCAGCTCTTGTGGCACACACCGTGCTCTTCATTGTGAAGTCGGTCAACATATCATCTGAACATCTCGTTGCCAACATTCCCATTTACTCGTGCGCAGAAAAGCATCGCATGCACGCTCTCCCCCCCCCACCACCCCCCCCTCCCCCATCCGGTGCAGGCTG
>WELA01000937.1:113415-137059 GCA_009602735.1 Mesotaenium endlicherianum
CACCCCCCCCTCCCCCATCCGGTCCAGGCTGTGGGGCGCTCAGTCCGTCACCTTTTTAGACCTGAGCGCTTACCTCCCAAGCCCTAATCCTGACAAGAAGCCTTCATGTGAACCTCCAACCCTAAGCTCCGACCCTCAACTCAGGCCTTCATTCAGACCCCTCGCTACAAACGAGCAATTCCTACGACACCACACACCCACACAACCAAGATTCTGACTCTGCAACCCCTGGCCCTTCAACCCCCACCCTTCCATTCACTTTCAAATCTTTACTCTACAGTCCTAGCAGCCCCAGCAACTCTCACAGTACCCTTGCAGAACACATCCCTCACCCTAAACATCGGTTCTTTAAAGCGGGAACTTCAGCCCTCCTGAGGGTGCCAGCAGGCCTGCGCAAGGGCGGGGTGGGGGGGGAGGGCTGGGCAACGAGGCTCCCGAGTGGGCCAGGTTGCGTCACCTGGCGGGCCATGGCCGGGTACGCGATGACGAGGCGCGGGATGGGCCCAAATCCCATCAGGAAGAGGCTCCCCTGCGTCTGCATGGCCGCCAGCTGGAAGCCCATGAATGAATCGGGCCCGTCCTTTTTGCCGCCACTCCCATCAGAGGGCTGGGGATTGCGCGTCGCTGTCGCAAATCGACGCATGTCGGGAGCTGCCCGATGAACGGCCTGTTTATTTTTTTTTCATCAAATAGTCATACATTTTGGTGTGATGTCCGCCCGCCCGCCCGCCCATCCGCCCATCATCCATTAGTTGCCGGGTCAGCAGCAGTACAAGCCAAGGTCGTGGGCGTGCAAGCGTGCGCACACGCGCGCATGAGCGAGCATGTACTTGCGCGCGCATACGTCGCGTGCGCGATGCGTGCGTGGCTGGTGTACATGAAGTGGCGTCGGGTGATGTCATCGACGACGCGAAAGAGTTTGGCACAGCCATGGGTGGACCTGCACACGCCTTTTACACGCCCACCTACGCATCTACACACGTGTTTTCACACAAGTGCTCGTGCATGTCCGAGTTCCTGCAGTTTGTTCTGCGACAATGCCAAGACCACCACGGCTGCTAGCATGGCAACACGTGTCCAAAGGAACTTTTGCAGATTCCGCGTGCCAAGATTTTGAATCCAGGGTGCGGCAGTTCTTGTGAGATGTAATGTGTGAGATGGTGTATTATTGAGTAACGGTCATCTCATCTGTACAAACCTGCACCTTGGATGCAAGAATTGCAGATGTCTCGGAAAACACACACACACACACACCACCACGCATACATACACACACATGCACGCATAACTGTTGATGTTTGTGTATGTAATGGCGAAAAGAGTCGGAGTCTTAATATTGGCCGCATGTTTAATGCACAAGCTGCGTATCTTCAGTTCATCCACACTTCTCTTGCACTGCCTGTGCATAAAATCACAAACGGGAGTTGTAAAATTTTGCGTGTATACGAGCAATCTATATGCGTACCGCCTACATGCCCTTCCTCGCCATAAGAGCACACACGAGCGGTGTGCATGCATGAGTGCATACACGCCACGCATTCATTCATGTGTTAGTACGTGTGACGAGCACACGTGCACATAGAGATTCAGGACACCAAGTTTCTGCTCGTCAAATTTTGTTCCTCCCTCTCTCCACAAAACACCTCAAGCTTTTGCTGAAAGGCATCAAAAAGCACCAACTTCAAGTAAGCCAAAGCAAATACACTATCGATATATACATGTAGAGAGAGATAAGAAAAGCGCGATCATGACAATATGTGGATTTATACACAAGAGATGGATACATACACAAGAGATGCATGAATATGTATATACATACAGATATGTACGTGTAATACATCCATATACATACATATACACATATATATATTCAGATATATACATATACACATATATATATATACACACACATTCGTTTGCATACATACTTATACACGCCCACGCACACACACTGAGACTTCATACGCAGCAGGTATCATCGCTAATCCTCTGCAACTGGATGACCCTACCTGAGTGATATGAGATACAGATAAAATGCTAGGACCCTATTCTTACATACGGGCAAAAGGAAGGGGGGGGNGAAAATTAACTAAGAGAACCAGGGGTGCATCGGTCCTGGTTCCATGGAGGAACAAAAGAAGGAAAAAAAAACAGAATAGGGAGAAGAAAAGGATTGGTCACCTGAATGGCATGGTGGGTATGCCCTGGCGCCGGCACGCCTGCCAGATGCCATATGGCACCACCACATAGCTCCACACCACCCACAGCAGAAGCCCACAGGTGGCGGACAGGAGGAGGGTAGAAACATCTGGCAATCTCGGAGGCACACTAAAAGTTGCCCAAAACTCTCCCATGACGATGGACTTGGAAGAATTCAATGAGGATTACTTATACTGGCTGCAGGAGGCTGACCGGGTGGACTCTGTGGTCAACTATGCGCGGTCAACTTCTCACTTGGATCAATATGGGTCGACAGCGAGGGTCTTGAGTGACGTGAGACAGATAGCCGCTGACGTGGATGTGGACGTGGATGTGATGAGGATGCTGACAAGGATGAAATGATGAGTGGATTCAAATGGACCGGCTCAAGGAAGTTGACTTCCAAAAGTGAGATTTGACCCCTTTGACTTGGCAACCAGCAGCTAACAAGCAAGAGGCTGACAGAATCTTGATTTGCAACAGGTGTGGCTTGATTGCTCACTACTCACTTGGGCTGCTCAAGAATCAGACTGACAATGAGGCTAAGAACTTACATGTGAATACTAAATTGGCAGCGTCTTCAGGGTACGTCAACTGGGGGTGAGCTCGCCTGCCCACAGCCAATGATCCCTGTGGGTCGGAAAAAGGCGGGAGAAAAATATACGAAATCGTAGGCGCAGGAGAATTATACGAGGGCCAGGGGAAGACGGGACTATGCACTGAAACAATAAGGAGTGGTCAGGAGGCGCTGGAGAGATTTGGCGGCCTATTTAAGTACGGTGAATTCTATGCCGGCTGAGAAGGTGCAGGATTATATCGACAACAGCATGCAATGCGGGCACCCAACAGCAGAGGGCTGCATATCCAAGTGCATGCAACTTAGGTGTTCTTGCTAAGGTATGAAAATGAAAGCATAGATTTTTACATTTGAGAGGAAGTCACACCTCAACTGTAAATAAGAGTGCACTTCGCAGACTTAAGAAAGTCGTGTACGCTTTAACAGTGCTTATCTGCATGCGTACCACATGTATATCTGGAGCATTGTTGTCGACGTTATATGTCTCCCAAATCTTTGCTGACTAACCTTCGCATAGTCGACGTAGCAACTACACGACCATAATGTGCGCCTAAATGTTAGACTCACATTTGAATGTCCTGAAGTTGCATGCCATCGAAGTCACAAGATGTGTGTGCCTGCTTTATGTCTTGCATTCAACGTGTACCGAGTTACACGAGCATAGCAGAGCATACGGTCAATTAAGAATATTGTTGACCATATGACATCATCATTGACCACGTTGACCAAAAGGACTCAAGACTTATAAATTCTACACACGTATTCATGCGTGTTCACAAGTGCTACCACGCCTGACAGAACAGCTAGGCCTAGACAACTAGATATGTGTTCACACGAAGGAATATTGTATAATCTAAGATATTCATGAAAATTAGACTCTTGTGAGAGCAATGTATAAGCTCGAGAGTTAACGACATTCAGCATAGAAGTTGTCAATTTGCATATACCTCCTTGTATTGATAGTGTCAGAGGCTAGTGTCCTAGCCATCAGATTAGAACACACCATAGGTTCTTCCTCAACTGCTACTTATGAAGAGCAGTAAAGTTGCATATTGAAGATCAATCAACAACAAACTTTACTACTCCATAGCTTCTCTTCACAACTCATTCAAGTTAGTTCTGTCCTTTGTCAGCTATTCTGTACCTAAACAGGAGTCAAAATCTTTCTTCTAACAAATATTGTCTTACGAGCTTTTACCAATTTTTACGCCCTAAGCAAGAGTAACTTGCTCCCAGCTGCAGTCACCAAATATGCGTTGATCTGCACTTTCACAATTTCTCTCTAAGTCAACTGGAGTTAACACTATCTCAATGACGTCAAATACGCTCGTGCCGAAAGGCTTGCCCGCCTGACTGTTACTAGTTGGACGACTGTTACTAGTTGGACGGTGCAGCACGCGTGGCGCAAGTCACGGCTTCCTCAGGCACGGACAGCGAGCGTTGACTCACCGATCAAATTGCTGACATGTGCAAGTTTAGCGTTAAAACACTAAGTTAGCCACACGTGAGGTGTGACTGCGACAGGTCAAACCCGACTCCCAACGATGGGTGGGGTGTTAACAGACAGGCCAGCTGCAAGGCTGACCCCATCAAGACTTGCAAGGTCCACGCGAGCAGCTGCAAAGTCAAGTCAGACAGGGCTGACAAAACGGTTATCTCAGTTGCTGCCAAGTCAGGCCACACTGAGAGGGCAGGCCAACTTGGCCAGGGTCCATTGGCACAAATGCCCAACGGAGCTCCCACGCCTGGAGACATGGGCTCAAAGGCCACATCAGCTGTATGCTAACCGAAATCTTTAAGCAAGCACAAGTTACAACTACGAGGCTTGCATGCATGCTACGTGATGCAATATAAGTCAAGTTTTAGGATGACAGAAGTTGCATGCAAGTGCCTGTGAAAGGCACAAGCCTTGCACACTTTCCCTCATTCTTCCCTCGCACATTTTGCCAACAAGCAAAAAGAAGGAGCGAAGAAGAAAGAAGGAGAAGAGAGAAGGCGCGAGGGAGGAGTTCCCAAGGCCACAAGGAGCCCGAGAAGTTTGCCAATGCTTGAAAATCCTTACTCTTGTATCATGGAAAAGTTAAGAACTAGGAGTTCCCAAGAAGGAATTTTGGATCAAAAAGATAGAGCGCTTGCACATAGGATCTGCTAGGACCAAACGCCACAGGCGTGCAAAAAGCATATAAAATAGAGAAATTGATGTCACAAAAGTACATCTATCGAAACACATTTATGTATGTATTGTGCACTTCCACAATGAAATCTACGACATCCTGTTGCAAGATTGAACGCCATATACAAATCTTGTGAAAAAATTAGCTACTTTTCAATCTACACCAAAATGTGAATAGGGTTTGCGTTGAGGTATTTTTTGTGCATGGTGAGCTAAGGATGCTCAGAGGCTGGTGGTGGTTCTGAACCTTCTGATGGGCCATCACCAACATTCGAGCAAGTCTACTAGCTTCTTTACCAAAAAGACCTTGTAGTACCTTGCGCAATGTTGTGGTTCGCACAAGGGGTGACTAAATCACAATCTCCACTATGTTCTTTGTGTTGTGACATGCAAACGGCAAGGTGCGCAATTGTGAGGTGTTGTTGATTCCCAATAGATACTACATGTGCATTTCATGTCCAAAAGGGAAAATTATCTTACACAAGCCCATGGGCAAGAAAAGTAACAAAGCAAACTCTACACTTTGAATCGAGAGCCATAACCTCAACCCGAAACTTTCGAGACGATGAGAACATTCAAACAACGGTCACCTTTACATAACACGCTAACGGCGCACAACCTCGACCACACGACACACTGCCCTCCCAAAAACAGGCAGCCGTGACTGCTTGGCCAAAGTGTTTGCTCGACACAAGCTATTTTACAATCTGCCGTCATGATACATACTTCTTGCTCACAACCTCTACTCGAGCTCTTGCTCGATCCAATGAGGGGCAAAGACTAGCCACGACTGGGCATATAACGCTCCAAAGAGCACACTACATCACTCGAGAGTTTGATGACAAAAGGGAGCTACATCTCAAGGCACCTCACGTTCGTGAGGCATTGGCAACCTTTTTCGCCTTCACCAATTGCACCGTACATATTGAACACCTCACCACCAGATGACTCATACTTTGATACTACAAACAAATGGGCAAAATCAGCTCTCGATTGTTCTGGATGAGAGGATACTGGGCATTCCAAGCCTGCACACGGACTTGTAATGCTGGAACATTGAAGTCAAATTACTCATGCATACGAAAGTGCTTGGAACTCACTCGAGACTAGTCGTTTCAACGTCTCCCAAAGCATGTGCTCTCCCTATGGCCTTATCAATCCTCCAAGAGTGTTTCAAAAAGTCACGACCAAGTGCTATCTACTCAAACGACCCTAATAATACCAAATTTCGGAGTTCAAGCATTAATGCGCATCTCCTTGAGTTTCCTGTAGCTGACATGTGATCGTCAATGCCTGCCGGCGCTGGTACACTATACTAGTCGTGCAGTTTGAGCAGACCTGGACCCCCTTGATGAACGGCTTGCTGCTGCACGTGCCCTTGGCTGCTTACACAGTGACGACCGCGAGTAGAAGAATGTCATCTCAAAGAGACGTGGTGCTTAGCTGCTGCGCTTCTCCTTGTGCTTGTTGTGCGCACTCCGTGACGGCTCCAAAGCATCAATCTATTTCTCATAGGGGGGTCAGGCGTCATTCAGTCGATAGGATGAAGCCGAGAACTGGACGCAGAAACGTCAAAGTTGAAATATTGAAAGTGCTGGAAGTGTCGGAAGTGTTGGGAATACGAACTATGCAGCAAGCACTTGGCAACAGGCATGCATCGCTCGACACGCACGCGCAGCCAGTCAGCTTCGCCAGCCCTAGCCAGCGGGACGCTGGCTAGGACGGCGGCCCAACTTAGCGGCCCAACCTCAGAAAGTGAAGGGGGGGTAGAATGGCGTTACCTGAGCAGCAAGACCCATACGTGCAATGGCCGTCGACCATGCACTTGCAGCTCTCAAGGGACGCCTGGCAGGTGTCGTCTGCGCAGCAGAAGCTGGCTTTGGGGGGCACGAGAGCCCTTTCTGGTCAAAGTCCCCGCAGGAGGGGCACACCTGCTTGCCGTTCACAAAAGGCTTCGACACGCACGTGCCCTTCTTGTTGTGCGTGAAGCCTACAGCCCGGCACAGGTCCAGCAAGAAAGCGATCACTAATAGCACGGAGCATTTTGGTGGAGTGCCTAGCCGCGCCCTTGCGTCACGTGTGCTTACAAGACAGATGGGTAAGCTCTTGCACCTTCATTAGATGGACGAGCTGAATGTGTTGCATCGACATGGTAGTGTCCGCAAGAGCCCACGATGCATGAGCTCGTCGAGCTGATTGGTGGACCAATGGCGCCTCTTCATGCGAGGGCACTTACCAGCGCAGCAACTGCCTTGGGGGCAGGAGAAAGAGTCAAAGCATGGGCAGAGGGAGAGCTTGTTCTTGCAAGAGCCGTCGCTGCAGCACACGGGAGCCGCCCTCCGTGGCTGCATTGAAGACAAGTAACACAGGGGCGTCACTTCATCCCCCTCTTCTTCCTTCCTGGTTAGCGGTGTCGGGAGTGTACTACATGCAATCATTAAGAATGGGCGTGCCCTACTGTGCGGCGCTAGAACGTGCTACGCTCACGTACTCCAGAAATGTGCGGAGGAAATTGGAAAGGATCCAACAGGATAGCTGTGCAAGCACGCGCACGCAGTGACATGCATGCACACAAATGCGGGCTCACGGACAGACGCTCACCTCTGCAGCACGAGACACTATCGGGACAGTCATAGTTGCCGGAGCAGGAGCACCCTGCAGCACAAGACACTATCGGGACAGTCATAGTTGCCGGAGCCGGAGCACCCGGCGGCAGTGGCCTTGCAGGCGCCGTCCGCGCAGCACATGGGCGCGCTTGCGGGGCAGGCCATGCCCAGGTCCCCCAGCACGTTGCATTGGGAGCACACCTGTGTCCCGTTTTTTATCACGGAGGACAAGCACACGCCCCTCCACGATCTTAGTGCCTGCAGTAGCACCACCAGCACCACCAGCAGCAGCAGCATCAGAGTCATGAGTCAAGGCAGCAAAATGGCCAGCTCCCTCAGGGGCACTTGCCGCGGCACTTGACGAGAGTGAGCGAGGCACACGCGAAGGGCGCGGTGTGGGTCGGGGCTGAGCCCAACCCAGGGTCTCCAAACGCGCCCCCCCCCCCCCATCGCGTAGCAGAGCGGGGTACAGAGGGAGGGCAAAGAAGGGGCGCGCCGCGCGGGGAAAGAGGCAGGGCGGACGGCTGCGAGAGGAGAAGGATGATGTTCCAGCAGATGGGTCTTCTCCTGTGCTTTCTTGCGCGGGGGGGGCAGCTGTGGGTCGTGGCGTGGAGCTGAAGCTGGGAAGCAACTCTTTGATAGCAAAGAAGAAGAGAGAGGGGAGAATGCAACGGGTGGCGGGTACATGTGCGTCCAGCCCACCTGTGCAGCAACTTCCGGAGGGGCAATTCTCGTTGGAAAACCCAAAGTCCCCGGAGGTGGACAAGCAGGGACAGCCTTCCAGGGTGGCCCTGCAGCTGCCGTCCCGCGAGCAGCAGTGGCTCTTGTCCTTGGGGCACGCCAGGCTCTTGCCCCCGACCTTGCCGCACCCCTTGCACACCTGCTTGCCGTTGACAAATGCCTGTGCCACGCACTTGCCCGGCTTCGCCTCGTTGCCTGCATGGCACAAGCTGAGAAAAAAACAAGGCCAGGTTAGACAATGAAGTGATGACCGCATTCTTGTCGCTCTCCTCGCACCAGTGCCCGATCCCGGGCACCTTCTAGGTGCCCAGCGGTGCTTGGGCGTGCCCACGTGCTGGCAGGCAGGCCGGCAGGTAGGCAGGCAGGCAGGCAAGCTTTGGTGGGCACCCATGCTGGCACAGTGTGCCAGCACGTTCTGAGGGAACGTCACCAGGGATACCAGGGCGACCAGAACCAGAGAAAAACGCATGCCCCGCTGAGTCCGCACTAAGCGTTAGAGGAGGCAGAACGACAGCAGATTGGACAATGTCCGGATCCTCCTACAAGTGGGCTCCAAGGCAGCTCCTGGACAATGCAGTAGTACAGTCAGCACATGGACTGTGCAGTGTGTCTAATATCTTACTCCTAGAGAGCTGTTGTGGACCCATGCGTGCAGGCGTAGGGGTGAGCAAAGGGTACGTGAATCTGTGCATCAGACGCTAGGGAGGGTGCAGAGTCAGAGCGCTTGCCTGTGCAGCAGGAGCCTTTGGGGCAGTCACGGATGGATTTGCAGAGGCCGCACTTGGCCGCGGAGGAGTGACAGGTGCCGTCACCGCAACACACGTTGAGGCTCTTCGAACACTTCTGGGCGGCACCCGTTTCGAACGCGTGGCAGTCCTTGCACACTTGCTTGCCGCCCGCGAACGCGCTCTTGCTGCACCTGCCCGGCTTGGCGGCGTCGCCTGCGGTGCAACCAAGCCACCCAAACAAGATAAACAAAATAATGCTTGGCCACTATGACCTCAACTTGCTCCATCGCCAGCTGGCAGGCGCGGCGGAGCGCATACTGACAGCCATCCCTCACGGCACTGACTGACAGGCTGACTGATCGGCAGCACCCACGCAACAATTTTCACAGGACAGGCAGCACCAGGCACCACGGGACGCGAGTTTGGCACAAAGGAAGGATGACAATGGGAGCAAGAGGGGGGGGGCGCACCCGTGCAGCACGAGGACTTGCCGCAGTCGGCCTGGCCGGAGCAGGGGCAGCCCTCAATGCCCTTGGCGCAGGTGCCGTCGGCGCAGCAAAAGCTGGCCTCCTTGGGGCAGGGCGCGCCGTTGAACTTGGCGGTGATGCAGTATGGGCATATCTGCTTCCCCTTTACAATCCTCTGGGTGGTGCACACGCCCAACCCCGTGCCGTGGCCTGCGTGCACCACACGCATGCGCCACACGCGCGCGCAGAGGAATGCGGAGCTCAGGGGATACCCACAAGCTTGAAAGCGTTCTCGACTTGGGCACGCAGACACGCAGCTTAACCTCTACAGCATGCTGCCAGCTGTGAGGTCGATGCTCTAAGAGGAGCTCCTGAAGTGACGCCGCATGTCTAATGGAGGAAAGTAGAGCTCGACGAGGGTCTGGTCTAGTCCAGCTGCGAGTGCCACAGTCAGCCTGCAGGGCCATACACTGGAGGTACGTAAGAGGACACGCGCACACACACAGAGGCACTTGCACACGCACACGTACGCACACGCGCACGACACAAGCAAGCACGTGCACACGGGCATGATCAAACGACCGTCGGCACGCACGCACGCACGCAAACACACACCCACTTGTGGAGCAGGAGTCGGAGGGGCACACTTGTGTATACAGGCACTTGCACCCCTCGACGGTCTTGGCGCAGGTCCCGTCAGCGCAGCAGATCTGGCGTCCTTGGGGCACGACGTCACCGACCTGAGAGAGACTGCTGGTACACGGCTCCGGCAATCTTGGCACACGTACTTGCCCCCCACGTACGCCTGGGGGTTGCAATGCCCGGGCTTGTTTATAGTGCCTGCACATCTCCACCCCTCGCATAGCGAGCACCAGCATTAGCACCCACACCAGCACCAGCACCACCAGCAGCACCAGCAGCACGTACCCGTCAGCCAGGTCCGTGTCGTATTGGCAGCCCCCTATTCAAATCAAGGATGAGGAGGGAAGAGAAGGGGCAAGATCGAAAAAGGTTGCAATGCAGAAGCTTACCACGTCCCCCAACTAGAGGGGTGCATTGCCTGGCAGGTGCTTGGCATTGGGCCATCGCGCGCTTCGCAAACACGAGTAGCAGGTGAGAGAGCTGGGAACCGCCAGACGGGCAACACTTGCGGGGGGCCTTTTGAGAGTGACCCTGCCTTGTCCCTGACCACAGGGATGCCGCGGTGAGCACCAGGAAGAGCCAAAGGGACAAAAGGAGAGGTGGATGGCACACAAGCTCGTTGAGGGGAGAGGCACACCGCCGGTGAGCACGGGTACTAGAGGATGGGGGGAAAATTGATCTTCCGTCTGCGGTGCCGAGTTCCTTCTATCTGGCAAGGCTGCCGTACCTGTGCAGCAGGTGCGGAGGGGGCACTGCGCGTCCAACGAGCACTGGCAATCGCTAGCAGTCTTCCGGCAGGTGCCGACTCCATAGCACACACAGGCCTCCTTGGGGCACGCCAGCTGGCGGCCCGGGAAGCTCTTGCAGCTGGGGCACACTTGCTTGCCGTTGACGAAGAGGGGGGAGCACACGCCCGCCCTCGAGGAGTTGCCTGCGTGTGCGCACGCATGCTTTGGGTGAATCAAGAAGCCAGAACCGCACGAACACGTGTGCGACGAACCAACAAACTTGACGAGTCAACAGACTCTCCACCTCTCCCCCTTCCCTTTCTCCCCCCTTCGCCTTCCTCGCTCAAAGTGCTGAAGACAGGTCTGTCGTGCGTATGTCTCGTATGAACCAAACTCTTTCTCAAACTTTGCGCTGCCAACCTCACAAGCTCGAGAGCGGAGGTGCCCGCAGCACACCCGCGCGCGCACTTTGGGGCTAGACGCATGCATGCATGCATGCATGCGTGCGTGCCGCTGCTGTTGCTGCTGCTGCTCTGTGCCTGGTTTGCTAGACAGCTGCTTCCTATTGCTCCCCCAAGGCAGGCCCTAACGTCAGGAGCTCTGAGAGGCTCTCCCATCAGAATGCCACGATGTCACTAGAGCACCTTCTTTCGGAGGGCTGCGCATGCGTGCAGTGCTGGGGGCTGGTGCACCCCCATAAAGATACTGCGCATATGGGCGTGCGCAGCGAGCGCAGCTCGCTCGCCAGCGGGTGCAGCACTGCTTAATTGCGGGGACACCCTATTGGTGCTATTGGCGTCTAGGGGCAGGGCTCTGAGTCTTGTGTGCGTACTGGTGCAGCACTGCTTGAGGGGGCAGTCCAAGTCATCCACGCAGCTCTTGGCGTCCGCCACTTGCACCGGGGCACTTGCAACTGAAGCACAGGCATACGGTACCTGTTCAAAGCTCAGTGGTCTACCAGAGTACGTCAGTTTGGCCCTCGGGTAGCAAGTAGAATCCCTGCATGAGGGGGGTGCCAGCTGTCCCAGACATACCAAGCACTTTGGTCCGGAGTGGTCGTCAATGCTTGCAACACCCAAACAGCGTTGCATTCCTTCCTTTCAATGCAGCACTCATACAAGGTAGGCACTTCAGAAGTTTAGAGGCAGGAGCCTCCGAGCAAAAGTTCAATCTTCCTTTGTACAAGACGGGAATTCTGTACAACTGCTGGGCAAAAATTTTCGTACGTGCAGAGCTCCTCTGTAACATCTTTCAGACAAAGTTGACGACGACCAGGTGCTGACCAGGGCCCTCTTGGAGGATCAAATGGCGGGTTAATACAGAGAAGCCACTCAGGAGGGGGAGCTCACCAGCAAGAAGGACAACAAGGCCGCGTAGCATTTCCGTCATATGCTCTGGCATACGAGAGTTCCCACGTGCAGCTGTCCCTTGTTAATGATGACGAGTACAAACATATGCACAAGAAAAGCAGTTCAGACACTAGCTAGTGTGACAAACGTAGACCCTCTTAGGTTACTGATTCAAGTCCCGATCAAATGAGCAACGGCTATGAAGTGGGTGGCAACAATCCTGTCTCACTTGTGGTCTTCCGATATACTGAAGATATCTCCAGGCTATCAAGCCTAAGAAGCAGGTATCAGAAGGGGCATACCAACAAACAACACAATTCAACTGGAAGAATCTATGAATCGAACAGACACCATGCATGAAGACGCTTAAGTAGGCACAGTCGTGGACTTGAAGTATGTAAGCTGACGTTGACACCGGTACGTAATCCCGATGCAAACTTTGAGACATGAATCCGAGAATTCACAAGCTCTTCTTTTGCTAGAAGTCCTTGCCGGGCTTCATGACCTAGATGACGCTTAGAGGCATGGCCATGTCAACCTGAAAGGGGAGTGAAGGAAACTTACTGTCTGAGCGGCGTAGACACAAGGTTCGCATGGAAATGTAAAATTAACCTACATAATAGACAATGGCTTCAGATAGAGAGAACGACTAGAGCTATCTTTCACAGTAGCCCCAATTTATAGCATTGAAGCAAATCTGGCTATCCTATTTTTCACAGTGCAGTGTGAGAGAGTGTGCCATGCACTACTGCCACTCGGCCAAATTCGGACCGCCATGCTTTTCTGTCCTTTCAGGTGATCCAACTCGCCCTCACTCTGGATTTTTGTAAGCGTCACTTGACGACGAATTGACTTGACACTGACTTGATGGGCCAGATTCGCCAATATTGGGACTTCAGTGAGACTTCGGTTGGTGAATCGTGATTCTCATTTCAGGCTCGGTTTACAATGGACAAATCGATCGCGACTTGATTGTTTGGACCGGTATGAACCGGTACCCAAAAGAACATTTTCAATCAATTTTCCCCTCCTCGCCAATCACTCAATGGACAGGGCTGTCGGTATTAGGTAGGGGATTCAAATAGGGATAAATACTTTTTTACCATCCACTTGCGCCTCTATACCAACTTTACCATTGGTTTGTGCAAACTCGACAGATTCTGCCAATTTGGACATAAATACCACTTTTTTGTCCTGAACGCCTTAGGATATGTAGCAATGAGAACAAAGGCTTCCCTTATCGCTAGGTCGTGTCAGTAAATGCGTGTAAGACTGA
This sequence comes from Mesotaenium endlicherianum, assembly GCA_009602735.1. NCBI lineage: Eukaryota > Viridiplantae > Streptophyta > Zygnematophyceae > Zygnematales > Mesotaeniaceae > Mesotaenium > Mesotaenium endlicherianum. Next base: position 126,902 of record WELA01000937.1, read on the forward strand.
CTGGACTCGAATGAACAAGTGTGTTAAATGGTTGTTCTCAAAGTAGGTTGTCTGTTGTCGAGGAGAGCATATTTTAGTAGGAGTACCAAAATGCTACAAATTGTACCCGAAAAGGTCTGGAGGGGAGGGCCGAAAACTTTTTGTGCCTGTGAAGGTAACGCTTTGTACCACGGTTGGGCATGCATAAACCTCGAGAGTAGATTTCCTACAACATAGCTTTAGATGCAACTAGTCGTCAATCAGCAATACAGATGCTTTGAGTAGAACAACTTAAAGAGCGTATGTTGTTTTTTTCCTATCTTCCGGGATGATGCGCAACAGCATTTTGTGAGGACAAAAACAGCTCACCAGACTTTAACAGACGTTGACAGCAGAAGGAAGTACTTCGAGAATTTAGACTGCGAGATGGAAACTTTTGACACCGTGATGGTAAAGCCGATTGGGCAAAATGAAAGAAGCGGAAAGGTTGGAAAAGTGAACGGAAAAAATGTTACCTACCAAAAATTAAGAGACTTTGAAGGCACTTGGTGGGTTTTTGTGCGTTTGAAAAGACTGTCAGACGAATTCGTGTGGAGCTTGCTCGCACGATTTATATTGCTCGTACGATTTATACAGTAACTAATTTAAAGTGCTTGACATTACTAGCAGAGGCGCACTATGAGTGAGAATGCAGCAATACAGGTTCAAGATAAAAAAGTGGTCTTTTTGTCCAAATTGGCAGAATCTGGATATTTTTGTCCAGTTTGCACAAACCGATGGTGAAGTTGGTATAGCGGCGCAAATCGATGGTAAAAAAGTATTTATCCCATTCAACAAAGGATGTACTCGTGGATTACTTTCTGTTTTTTTGGCAACGATTTCGGGACGACAAGGAGTAGACGAAGCGCGACATCGTTGTGGAGGGGATTTGACAACTCCCCTCAATCAATTTTGTGCCTGTGCACTGTAAAATGCTTTTCTGTTCAGCTATTTAAAACTTGGTTGTTTATTTTGTCTTCGTCGCTTCGATCTCGTCATTTTTAATTCCGCTATTTGCGTTGATCAATTGAGTGCCTGTGGCTACAGCTGGGCCACTGAAAACCAGGCCTCATTCGATCAAATTATCACGCGCAACTTGGACGAAACCGCTTTGTGACATATGCGCATCAGACCATATTACAAAAAAATAAATAACATATAAATACAAACATAAAATAATCAAAATATGATATGAAGAAAATAGGCTTGTGATTAAAAAGTAGGAAGTAGTAGAATGTAATGAAGCAGCACACAAATGCGGTAGAGTGTGGATATAAAGTAGCTCTAGTTCACTTCCTTCTTTTTCTTAATGCATCAGGAAGTTGGACGTGCGTTCAAGGAGCGGTGTGCGGCGTATCAGGGATTGCTATTATGTTCCCCGCTGCCTCCACCATGGAACCCAACACCACAACATATTTTTCCTTGGCACTGTCACTCTTCCATCCTCCCATCAACTTGAATGTCCTATCTGACACTCCTAACTTCGCGAATGCTGTAACTTCACCTTTTCTAAACAAGTGTGTTTCAAATTATGTGAGACTCAAACCTACTGAAGCCAACAATTCTCTACACCACTTTCTGAGTGTGGTATATGCAGGTGGCCTACTCGATAGGCTGCTTGTCTTGGTAAAGGATTGTATGAGATATCCTTACTCAGATAGCCCGGGATTTCTCGCACTAGCCTGCTAAACATGTCTATGGGGCACCACCGCTACCTAGTAGCATGCAAAATTGCGTACCTTCTTGAGGACTGTTGATCATTTTTGGCATGTGGAATGAAACACTCGATGGAGGAAATCCTCTCCTTGCCGACGATATGTGAATGTTCTACTTTCACTTGAATAATCTCTGAGAATCTGAACATGCCGTGATACATGAAGAGTAACATCGCAGATCTCATTAAATCATGATGACTAGCACCTGGACCTGCAAATTGTACTAAAATGGCAGCGATAGAATCTGAAGCTAGAGGTTGCTTAACATTATCAAGTCTTACGAGTATCCTAGAGGCTGTTTCTCTTAAGATCTTTATTGCTTGACTCTCTGTAGGGCTAGGCAAATTTAGAAGGGCATGTGTAATGTACATTGCGGCAAATGTCAAGTTAAATTGTAATAATGTAGCATGGGTGTTAATGAGACTAGACATATACAAGGCGCAAACTTATGGCTCTGCAAGTAAATCCTTGAATCCATATTTTTGGCAGAAATTTTGGAACCTGATCAAATAAATATTGTAATTTTCAATGATGATGTAGTTTTGCTGGAGAAGACTAAATCCCACCTTAATTTGGCTAACGTTTGTAACTCTGGATGCCTGGCAATAATCTTGCCTATTCACACATACATTGAAGCTTATCTTAGCGCTATAATGTCACATATAGGTACTCCTTTATATCCAAAGGTTGCTATATCGCAATCTGTAGAAAGGACTTCCTCACTATATCCCACACAAAACCACTCTTTAATTGCTTGTATCCAAACTCCTGGTGCTCTAAACAATAGAGGCCACCAGCTAGCGGCTACCCACACCGAGATAACTAGCGTACAAAGTGCTCGCTCTTTCATATTATGGTGTATGATCAATGGTATTTCCTAGGGAGGAGGGAAAGCATAATTATTCTCTTTTCTAAATATTATTGTCAACGCATTACAAGCTTCTACTTCTTGCACTTTTACATATACTCCCAGTCGTTTTAGAGGGCAAGTGTGATGATTTTATTCAAGCTGAAAAATGTAGCTCAATGAAGCAGCACAAAATTTTGAATGTATACGCGTGACACGAGTTTCACGCAATTAAGCATTTATTATTTAGCATCCGCATCACAAGTTGGATATAAAAGAACTTCACAAAAAGGATGACACCAATGTTCTTTTGTAAAGAGAGAATTTTCTTCAACGATCTTTCTCTCATAGATACTTGTAGGTCCTCAATACTTTTGCTTTGAATGATTTATGTACATATTGTTTGCTGTACACAAGATATTTCTACTTCATGACACTTTTGTTCTCGCACTCAAGACTTCTTGTAGCGATATAAGACCACACTAGCTGGTTTTCATATTTTAATACTTTTGAATATTTGTAGAGTAATTGTGTGTGGATACAAGAGTACATAGAAACTCTAGTGAATTGGTTCATGTCCTTTCAACCTTCTAGGGCATCCCAAAAATTAGAAGAATTACCTAAAAGAAATCCATGCGGCAAAAGTCAACTATGTCATTTTTTTGTCAAAAGGACATGTGCACATCATTCTAGAAAGAGGTGACAAGTTTTGGAATGTGTTGCGTGCCAACACATAAACATGCACCTTCCCAGAAATGACTGGTGTTGCAAGTATATAAGCAAGAGCTAGAACATGGAGAGGCATTCTAGAATCACTCTTGTACTTGCCAAGTTCCAGAAATATATTAATTTTTAAGAAATTATCTCTCTTTCAAGAAGCTATCACTTGTGTTCAAAGATCCTTGCCTTAAAAATATATAGTATTTTATTTTACGAAGTACATTATCTATCGGTTTCACTACACAACCTGCTTCATTTAGGTGTTGTCCTAATGGTAAGGTTTACATAAATTGGCAGATTAGAAAGTCACCCTTCATGTCCTCATTATTGTTTCAGTGAACATTAGGTGAGGCAGTATGATCTTTTGTGGTCAAATATGATGCTTTGTAGTCAGTTTAAAAACTATGTATTGTGTATCATATTCAAAAGATACTAAGTGTAATCACAAGGATAGTCTCGATCTTCTTCAGGACGTGGTGTTCACACTAGACAAGCGATCAGCATTTTACTCCAAAAATTGTATTCAAACTTTCTCATACTTCGTTTGGATCAAAACCCGTCTTAAGGTATGCCTTCATTTGAAGTAGCTTCAAAATAGCGTAAGAAACGTGTCCACTAAGATGGATTCCATGTCTTTTCCTGACACCTCGATACGAACTTAGCTTTGATGCAATATATGTGCATATTGTATGCGAGCTTGGGGCCCCGAATCTGGTGATCCACTCAAAACCATTTGAAACAAGAAGAATGTTCTTTGCCTTCACAATTGTAAGAGCACGAGCCATAAAAAAAACATCAAGGAGAGACACTATCCAATTCTGAATGCTATGCTTATTGCCAGCACTCTTTAACAATTGCAACATCATATGACGAATTTTTAATTTTAGTAAGAGGTGACGACTTTCGGGAGGCGTTGGGTGCACCTTCCTAGAAACACTTGTGTAGCAAGTATATAACCAAGAGCTAGAATATGGAGAGGGCATTTTAAAATTACTCTTGTACTTGCCACATTTCAGAAATGAACTATCTTGCAACAAATTATCTCTCTCAAATAACTACTACTTGTGTTTGAAGATCCTTGGCTTGGATAGATGAAGTGTGCGAAATACTTAAATATCCACTACGTGCACAACGCGCTTCATAAATGAAGATGCAATTTTTTGATACGTGAGAAGAAATCAACACAGGTAGCTGTTAGCAATCCAACTCCACATATGTTTGCGGCTAACAGAAATGCGAGAATGTGCGAGCCAATGTAGGTCACTGAAGTCAATCGCTACAACAATCTTTTCTAGGTTTTAGCTGGTGCTAGCGTGTACAGGAGTGTCTTGCAAGACTCGAGCCAAAGAGGGGTGCCCAATACGTATTTCAAGAGATTCTTGCCATCATATGTTCTAGCTCTGCAACATAATAGTAGGTCCTTCACGAAATATATTGCATGCTTTTTATTTAAGCTAGCTCATGTCAAACTTGAACCTCTGGTGAATTTCTTGAACGTATATGTGCACAATCTACCTCAACTGCATATACATTAACCTTAGCTTGCCAGCTCTAAGAAGCAAAGAGTACCTGCGAGCACAAGTGGGGGCGCAAACGCAAGAGTGTATTGCTTCCTTGCAAGTTTTCACTTTTTGATGTTGTGTTCTGGCAATACTACTTGTGACCTTTATACTTGACTCTTGCGTCAGGAACCTACTGGATGACTTGTTGTTCTTCCATTATGTTACAGCTTGCATTTGGAAGCTACTTGCATCGCTAACTTTGAGGTACAAATGCTTTGATATGATTACTTGAGCTCCAAATTGCGTCACAAATTGCGTCACGGCAAGATAATCTGGGAGTCAAAATGCACTCTTTTCACTTATAATTCAACATACATCGCAGCTTTTGCTAGCTGCCGGATGCGCCACCAGCCCCTACAGCCTCCCCTCTCCGCCCAGCAGATTGGGTGATGTGATCATTGACTACTCCACTATAAGCAGAACTATGTACACTATTAGTATTATGACTGGCATACTCCCTACCCATAGTCCCTTTCTCCACATCCTCGTTGGTTCCGCCTATTAGCCTGCTCGTCTCCTGCTTGCCGTCATCGTCCCCCCCGCTTTGGGACCTGCAAATGTCAAACAGGAAAAGAACCCTTTCGAATGCATGAGGCAAACAAGCGCGCAGAAAAATAAACTCACGCCAATTCCCAGCCATTTTCCGCCTACATAGGTGGACACAGACCTGTAAGTGTCTGTTAATGTGTTTGTGCGTGTCTAGTATACTGAAGACACTATAGTAGCACTTACAAGTGTGAACGAGGTCAAGGGGTGTGCAATCCTGCCTGTTTGATACGCTTTCAGAACAAGGCTCTCTCTGCAACTCTTAGTGGGCGAAAGCATACAGGGAGCGAAAGCATAAAGAGAAGAAAAAATGTAGGAGCAGAATGACGCACCCTTCCTCGCCCATGCTCCACAAGAGCGTCAGCTGTCGGCGCCTCCAGCCCAGCAGCACCACCACACCTGCTCGAAATTACACTCAAGAGATAAGCATGGCCGTTTGTCACATAAGAGGAGCACCCGGACAGAATTTCTCATAGAAGATGAGCTTTTTCCGAGACAGATCAGAGCCTACCGATACTTTGCAGGTCCCATAAGACTTTAAAAGGGTGAGAGAGACAAAGGGAGCAGACTGAGGGAGACAACGGGAAACAGTGAGAGAAAGCAGGCCCATTTATACGGCCACATGTGCATGCATTCCCGCCCTGCCCTCCGCAACTAACTTAAGATAGAGACTAGAATCACATCGTGGTTTGTCGAGGAAGAAAGGAATCTCATTAGAGGCAGGCGCATCTCTAGGCGAGTGTGAGAGCTTGGAAAATGAATAGGAGAAGGTCGTGAAAGCCTGGGCACAAAGCCGTCAAATGTCACAATTTACGTTTTTAGGACACCAACGGCCCGGCGAGCAGATTTGAGAGTGAGACGTGTGAGAAAAGGTTGTTGGCATTTAGCAAAAGCAAGCCACAAAACGCGCGGACACAACACCACACACATGCACGCGAAGGGGGAGACACACACTAGAGACACACACTAGAAGCACACAACCTCGGGGGGGGGGGGGGGNCGAGGGTGCAGGGAACGAGATACAGCAGCGCTGGTTGCCCGCTGCCGTTCATGGCCACGAGCGCGCCATATGTCAGCAGCAGACCTGCCGTCGACAAACTCGCGCAGGGGCAGACGCATCTTTTCTTCCGTCAGGGTTCTGAACTTTCTGTCAGGTCAGGCCTTCCAACTTCAAGTGGTGCCAGCCCTTCTTTTTTTTTAACTAAAATTTATGAAAGACGTTCTCAAAGATTTCAAGAGTGCGAAGCTGCGCAGGGTCTTCCTTGTCTGCAGCAAGGGAGGGCAAGCAGGCGCACGCGCACAAGTGTCTCCTTTCTGCTCAAGTTTTTTCAGAGAGCGGGAAGGCCTTGCGGGTGTTGAGGGGAAGCCGGGTTCTGATTTTCCGTCAGGGTTTTGGCTTCCAGCAGGTTGCAGAGTGGGGCAAGCACGCACTTAGATAATTTCTCCTATCGGGCTTCGGGGCCCTGGGGGGTTGCAGAGTGGAGATAACAGTATGAGTGCTCGGGCCAATCGTGCGCTATGCTAACCCATGTCGAGCTTACGTTGTGCAAGTCATAGATTTTGTCGCGAGTAAGTAGGGCTTGCCAGGGAGTGAGTGCGGTGTGCCGAAAAGGTCTGAGAGCGAAGTTCAGGAGGGGCAGGACAATCTGATGCCCCAAGATTATTCTCGTCTAAGAGAGACGGATGGCCGGGGCTGAGATAAATAATCGCGTGGTAGAGACATACAGCAGGTGGAAGATAATACTTGGGGTGATGCTTTGGTGGCGAGCTACGCCTATGATGAAGAAAAAAGGCCTCGACATGCTCAAGTGCCGTATAGGTTAGTTGCGCACGTATGACTGTGCATGTAGGAAGCAGACAATGTAACACACGTAAGTGCAAGCGCAAGAGCGTGGGGCGCGCGCGCGCGCGTGCGCGCGTGCTCGCACGCTGACAGAACCATTTAGAAACAAAGACTATAGGAGTAATGACAGAATAAGCAACCCAATATGAGTTCCAAACTTTCCCTATCAACGGCCACGTTCAACTTGGACGGGAGGGACCAGAGACTCCTCGTGACAATCTTAGCAGAATGCCCTTCTGAGTGCGACCGATCGCATGCACAGAGGTCACACGCATACAGGTCACAAGCGTCACACGCAAAGAGTTCCACGTCGGCACAAAACTTCTTCTGCCGAGCAACGCGTGATAACCCCGCGTTCTTAATCCAGACTGGAGTTGCTCGAGACACAGATTGCAGTTACGCAGCACCGAACGGGAGCGTAACGCACGGGAAGGAATCTCAACGTGTTGTGAAGTCCACGCCGGCTCCGGCACACTTCATCTCACAAGGGGAGGTGCCGACAGCACAACCAGTCACCACATCGTTTCAAACAGGCGCAAGCCTTCCACCGCCCCCCCACCGCCGCCACCACCGCCGCCGTTGCCGACGCTGCCTCTCTCTTGGACTTTTCACATTCAAGCTGTGCCTTGGAGACTCCGCTCCGCCTCTCTCATCTCTCTCAAGGGGCGGCTTGAGAAACTCGAGAGTAGCGTAGGTTCAAAGACAAAGGGCGTGGGTTTCCGTGCGCAACGAATGGGGGGGCTTGCGTTTCGGATTTGGACTCTCGGAGGTGAGGAAGGAGAAAGGTGACGCACCGGCGGCGTAGCCCACGCAGGCCCACAGAAAGTAGCCCCGCGCGCCCGTCCTGCCCGTCGCATAGTCAAACCTGCCCGCCGGCACCCACAGGGGAGCTCAGGCGCAGACAGTTCAGGAGCCAAGTACATTAGCGTGCACACGGCGCATGGTCACCTCTGCCTGGTCCCCCGACAGGAGAGGGCGAAAAAGAGTACATCAGCGTGCATGTGGCATTGCATATGCAAACTCTGCCCCCGCAACGGAAGGGGGAGCTGAACACGCAGAGCACGCGCGCGTGTACTTGCGCGCTCGCGGGGAATGACGCAATGATCGAGGGTGTGCACATGCACGCACGCCACTATTGTATGCCCAACATGCAATTCAGAAGTTTCCGATAACATACACCTCTTGTTACAGATATGGACCTCTGCATGTATATACTTGAGAAGGGGTTTTGTAGCTATTACAACACACACACGCATACACACGCACATATCCACATCCACACACGCACACGCACACGGTTGCACACACACACGCACGCACGCACGCTCACACACACACATAGCAAGAAAGAGAGAGAGAGAGAGAGAGAGAGAGAGAGAGAGAGAGAGAGAGAGAGAGAGAGAGAGAGAGAGAGAGANGAGAGAGAGAGAGAGAGAGAGAGAGAGAGAGACAAATACACACACACAAAATACGACAGTACCACACGCCCGTACTATTCCAAAGGCATGATGCACCGGCCTAACCAAAAAATGCCTTGCGTTTCTTCAACTCGGAGGGCACGCACAACGAAACCGCACCTGAGGGTGAAGGCCACCAGCAGGCCCGGCAGCACAATGTCGCCGAAGCCCAGCAGTGAGAACCCCCCCCACGGGTCCAGCATTCTCGGCACCTCCAGCAGCATGGGCATCGCCTCGCCCCCGCTCCTGTCGCCCCGCGCCACCTGTTGCGACGAGAGAGGAGGAGAGCAAGCGCGCGCAGACGAGGCGCGGTCCAGCCGCATGGATGTATACATGCACATGCCTCACGCGCTGGGGACGTGCACGCGCTCTCACATGCAAGTGCACGTGCACGCGGCTGCAAGGAAGCGCACATCGCTAGCACGGCACGCGCTGGGGCGCCGTTCGCGCGCGCGCGCATGCATTCATCTGCCAAGATGTCGCAGGCGTGCTTCGGAGCTTTGCACCTTCCGGTGAGACCTCTCACATAGAAGAGCACATTACTTACATGAAAGGCACAACGGTGCTGTGCGCGCGCGCGCATGCAATCAGCTTCCAAGGCGTTGCAGGCGTGCTTTGGATCTTAGCATGTCCAAGTGAGGGCTTGCGCAGAGAATTAATATGTGGGCGTACATGTGCGCCTTCTTAAGTCCAAGCCCATATATAGATCCATAGCACGTACACGTTCGCGTGCGCGCGTGTGCGTGTGTGTGCGAGTGTGTGCGAGTGTGTGCATGTGCATGGGCGCATGTGCATGCGCACATGTGCTTGAAATGACGGAGGGAGGGGACTGGAAGAAGCCTTGATGAGGGAGGCCCAGTTGGTATTTACAATACAATATGCATGCATGTGTGTATGTGTGCACATGCACATGCACATACATATATCTGCGCGTGCGTGCGTGCGTGCGTGCGTGTGTGTGCAAGTGCGCGTGTGCGTGCATGCACTAGTTCTGCCGGGGCAGGGCACCGGAGGCTGACAAGTGTACTATCAGTAGACGCATCCATACGTAGCGTGAGGAATTAGATGAGGTGCATGATGGCAAGATTAACCCCGCAGCAAGTTGGCGGGGCTTCCAATCTTAAGAAAACAAACAAAAGGGGATTCCTGGGTCTCGGTAATTCTATGTTGACTTGTGCAGTGGTACTATTTGCAGTGTCTAACAACAACAAGCGAGATCCCCGCACGCATCTGTGTGTCGGTAATAACAACATTAGAGCATGAAAGAGGAGGTCGAAGGGAAGAAGAAAAGGATGCCTCTGGGTTTTATATTTCTTTTTTGCCAGCAAGCGCAGTCAAACTCAGCCCTTACTCGCAGCAGCTTTAAGAGAAGGGCAGACGCGGACATGAGCTTGGCAGAATCACTAAGAAGCCCCCCCAGCGGCTGGGGTGGGGTTTTGGGGGGGGAGGG
>WELA01000937.1:148798-170805 GCA_009602735.1 Mesotaenium endlicherianum
GGGGGGAAGGGAGTGAAAGGGGGACAAGAGGGGAGGGGGGGCTGCTTGCTCACGGAGTGGTGGTGGGAGACATTGCAGCCGTTGGATGTGTCCATCTTCTGCGTATTCAACGACTGAGCTTCCTCCACCTTGGACGGCACTCGTCCGCCGAATGCGGCGGTGACTCCCAAGAGCTCCACCATGGTCCCGTTGGGCAGCCATGTCCTGACCTTCACCTGAAAGGACAGTGAGGGAGAGAGAGAGGGAAGTTAGAGAGAGGGAGACGTGGAGGGAGGGAGGGAGGGAGGGAAGGAGGGACGAGTGAAGAAGGACGGGATGAAGGAGGGAGGGGATGACGAACGGAGTGATAAAAAAAGGGAGGGAGGGAGGGAGGGCGGAGGACGGGAAGGGTGAACGAAAGAAATAGGAAGAGAGAGAGACAGAAAGAGGAAGGGACAGACGAAGGGCGGCAGGGTGGGCGAGCGGGAGGGAGAAGCAGCAGCAGCAGCAGCAGGAGCAGTACATACAGAAGCGAACGAAGGCAGAGAGGGCTGGGCATGGCTGTCTTTGTTTCTACTCTGATGCCCTCGAACACAAACCCAAATTCTTCACCCTAAGATATCCTGAAAGTGACTTCTAGCCATTACCCCTCCTCACTGCCCTTGAGCAGCTCAGGCAGAAGCTCCGACCGTCTCGCTCTTATTGCTGAGCTGCTTTCACCATTTCTGTGTACGAAGTAGAGATCAACCTGAGAAAGTGCTTCCCCAAGATACAAAGACTGCCTTGAAGACGGCGGAGAGGAACAGCCATGAATGCAACGAAACCAGCATCGTCTTGTGGCCAACCGAAACTCTGCATTTGTAACTGAAGGAAAGAAGCTGCTTCACGAGGCAAGGGCTACAATGCTTCATATAGCATAATAGACGATCAATTTTGTAGAAAGTTATGGCACAGCAGCAGGGACGTGTGCAAAAGTCCTGCTGAGCCAGATGGCAGCAGAGAGTGACCCACACTGATTGCTGGTAGGCACCAAAATCCTGAGAACCTGAGGCCCAAACCGTCTACCCCAAGCCCACACTAGGGTTGGACATGCAGACCATATCAAAATGCTCCATAAGCGTGGTGGATTGGGCATTAGGGCCCTCACCATTTGTGGAACATTATTGCAGACGCTGATGACTTTCTCTGCCCCCACGCTCTCACCAAACAGAAGTAGCAAAAAAGCAGCTGCCTGCAGCAAGGCCAACGTCTTCACCATGCTGCAAGCAGGTGCTCAGTGGGCCGAACCAATGTCCTCCTTCAGAACCTCTAACTGTTCTCCAGCCCTTTTCTCCTTCAACTGAATAGCGTGCACAACTGGTGGTTCGAGAGTGATTGCGAGGAGATGAAGAGAAAATCCACTGGTGTTATGAAAGGATTGACGGGTGACAGGCACGTGAACAATCACCAAGACCTTCTATAACTGAAGGAAGCAGTTTTTGCAGTCTGCACAGTATATAAGAAATCTCAAGAGAAAGAGACTCCTCTTCAGCAAGGAAAAGAGTTGGAAATTGGCCTTGTACAGTGTTTTTCTTTTCTTATCGTGCAACCTAGGTGAAACTTCGGAACAGCGATATGCCTATCATGCATGGCGTTTTTGGCTAAGCAGATGTAACAGCCATGTATACCGACCCCACTTGGTCGGCTCCCCGATCAGTCGATTGTTCACTGCTGTTCACGGCAGCTCGAGTTCGTGACAATGTAACGAACGAGTCAAGATCGGTCAAACTTTCTAGTTTGCTTTGTAGTCGTCTCTGCAAATTTTTGCACTTCTAGTATGCATGCAGTACTTGCCGTGTTCTGGGGTTGGCAAGTGTACGAAATAAACTGTATGTGGTGTACTCACGAAATGAAGCATCAAATTGCAGGAATTAGCGGTGCTACGCAGATTGGAACACACCATGCGGTACGCGAAAAGGGACAGCAGGGGTACGCAGACCAAGACGATTGGTGAGAGCACGCGTCGCAAAGTTGAACGTCATGCAGTACGCAAGAAGGAACAGCACGTACGCGTAGTGCAACATGGTGGAACGCAGTGGCGTACGCAGGAAGGTCAGCACAAATACGCAATAAAGAGCTCCATATAGTAGGTGATTCATATGCAGTATATACGCGCCCCAAGTACGCATGAAAGGAAGCAGGTGTAAGCATCAAAGAACAGCAGGTCTACGTAATAAGGGCTTATATTGGTACGCAGAAATGGACGGCAGAATAAGCAATGCGGAACGGGGTACGGCATCTAGAAGTGAAAGTGGTGCGCTGAATGGGCAAGAGACAGCAAAAGACAATAAAAGACTGGTACAAGAGGCAAAAAGGCACAAAAAGGGGTTACGGAGAGTGAGACGCTGTGTTGACTGGATGTTACACAAAGTGGTCAAGAGGGCAGGATGGAATACGAAATTTGAGATGCCCGTGACTAACGCCATGCGACTCCACGCTTCGTAGCCTGCGCGACTGAATTTTGCGGACCCCATGCAACCACATGCGATTATGCTCACAAAATGTTGCTTCTTCCTTTTAGCAATATGGAGCTTTATATGCATCATCAATGTCTTCTTTGCTGCAAATGCATCAAGCTCGTCCATGCAAATTTTATGCATAGAAGTAATGCGTTTCCTAAAATTTGTCTTTTATTTTGTAAACCTCTTGTGAGGGTTACTGGGGCACTACTGCCGGAAGTAGAGAACTCTTCCTAGAAATGGCATTTCAGCCCGTAGACAGGCACGAGGACGCCGACAAGATCTCCCCTACACATGCATCTTTTTCATCACAGTATGAATCCACTACTGAAAAGCAAGCCCTCCGTGAAGAGAGTCAGGAGTTATCTGATTTACTAAAGGAGGGCCGCAGCAGGTCAATGCCAGATATGTCGTATGAGGATATTCTTCCCACGAATCGCGATGAGTATGATAGTACGGGATGTAACAAGACGCGTGTCGACCTGAGGCACTGGCTTAGAAACCGTGTTGCGTGTTGGTCCTTTCCCTTGATGTTTTTCTTCTCCGTCTGTAAGTACACTCTCCAAGCTTGAGCATGGTGAATGTAACGTTAGCCTGAGCGTGTTCTCGTGGTTATGCTCTGCCATATTCTCAGAGGTCAAACACAGTCAACTCCCAGCAATCATGTTATGATCAGCTTCCGGTTCCAGCTCCAGAGGCAGCCTCAATTCCATTATATTGCATTGTACCTTTAAGGAACTCCGGTCTTCCATTCTTCATCTTCAGAGTCTAGTTGCAAAAATATTTCAGCTTCACATACGCAGCCACCAAGTAGATCTCCGATCGGCCACACTCCGGTGATCTTACCAAAGATGCAGTCTGGAACAATACATTCTTACTAACTGCATCTGGTGCAGAGGGACACATCATCCTCAACTGGGTTGTTATCTCACATCTCTTTATCCTACCGCATAGGCTAAACAACAAATGAATCAATCTCAATTATTTTGTTGGCGCTCTCCTCTACCCTCCCCGCCATTCTCTGTTATAAGCACGCTGTTCAGAAGAAACTACGTAAGGCAAAGAGAAAATATAACAAGAAGGGGACAGCAAGCAGCTTCTAAGCAGGTGCATGTATATCTTCTCCCTCGCCCCCGTGGGTCGTCTGGCTGGCAGGTGCGCTGGCATTTGCCTACATATTTCTACTAAAGTTCGTATATCCAATGATAGTGGGCGGCATGTGGAAGTGCGTGCCGACCCTGGGGATCGATTTGACTCGCGCAAAGTGCTCGTGGGGGAATTCGGTGAGACCTCAGACGCGCCTGGAGAAGCCACTTGTCATCATGATCTCTTCCGACGGCTTCAGATGGGGGTTCCAGTACAAAGCTCCCACGCCCAACATCGACAGGTACCACGTGCGTGCATTCATGTGGATGTAGATGCAATTACATGTCACACACGATTGTTTAGATGTAGATATACATACACATATATATGTGCGTGTTTTAGAGATATATATGTAAATATTTGGAGATCATAAATGTGTGTGTGTATGTTCAGGTAATCGCACTCTCAACGAGCACAATCAGTTTCAAACTTTGCATCTATATACTGGCCACGTGTTATATGTATGTGTGTATTTGTGCGTGTACTAGTGTGAACATGAGGAAGGACACACACACACACACACACACGCCTAAGAAGTGCAGTACAGAATGCAACGCGAGGCCACACCTCTGGATGCTCACTCGTCGTCGAGCGTGCTACTCTAACCTCCACAGGCGGCACGCGCGCACGCAAGCACATCACCAAGACACCTGGCATGAATGCACGCGCCTTTGCTTGCATCGTGATACAAGTGCACGCACACGAGCAATCTGTGAGCGACAAGTGTCAAGGCCAGCTGTGGCTTCGTCCCCTGTCTCCCATTTTCCCTATGACAAAATTCTAAGCTCTGCGCGCACCCCACTCACAAGCGCACGCACGCACGCACAGTCGTACGCACGCACGAATGTGCGCACCAAAGCAGACACGCATGCACGCCGGCAGCGATATTCCGACACCTGGCATGCGCGCGCGTGTGGCGCGCATGCGCGAACGCACGCAGGCTGCGGCCGACGGACGTGGAGGCCAGAGCTCACATGCGCTGACACGCACGCTATCTATCCTCCTTCCTCCCGTTCTCATCCCCGGCACTTTTGACACCTGGCACGCGCGTGTGGCGCGCTCCTGCACGCATGCAGGCTGCGGCGGACGGGCGTCGAGGCGGAGCACGGCCTCATCCCCGTCTTTCCATCTGTCACGTTCCCCAACCACTACTCCATCGCCACGGGGCTGCTGCCCGCCGCCCACGGCATCACCGCCAACTTCTTCCGCGACCCCGACAACGCCACCTGTCACTTTGACATGCTCTCGCACGACCCGCGCTGGTGGCTGGGGGAGCCCATCTGGCAGACAGCTGTCGACCAGGTGAGGGACGGGGGATGGGGGACGGCTAAGGGGAGAGGGGGGGCAGGGGGCAGGGTGGAGGAGGAGGGGGCGTGGCTTTCACTTGTGTTGTGCCAAGTGGCATCCTCTGAGCTGAGGTCGAACCCCCTGCTTGCCACGCTGTGCTGCACGTGTGCCAGCGCTATCAATATGAGCTTCATCGCTGCAATGCCACCTGGCGCACAGGTCAGGTGGCCTCGTGCAATCAGTGGGTCATCTGAGCTCGGCCCACCTGGCGCACGTGTGGCGCACCAGGTAGCTGTGACCTGAGCCCCACTCTTGCGCTGCCACCTGGCATCAGGACGCCTCCAAATCGGCAACCTTCCGGTCTGAAGAGCTGCCTTCCAGCCAAGCGCGTGCAATGGTTGAGTGGCTGTGATTGAAACTGCCGCTTGCATGGCGAGTGGGTGTGTGCCATAGCCAGCTGAACTATAGATATAACATATCTATAACATGTCTATGACATATATATATATATATATATCGATTTCTATTATATATAACATAAATCATGGGCAGAGGTGCCTTGTAAGCAAATTCAAACTGGACTTGGACCAAAACGAGAAAACCAAGTGCACCTTCGCTTCACTTTCTATTGACCCGAATGCAGCAGTACTCTCATCCGTACGCAGCGAGAGGGCGAGAAAGCTGATGTGGAGTCGGGGGCCCGCCAGGGGGGGGGGTAGGCGAAGGGCATTGGGNGGGGGTGGAGGTGGGGGGGGTGGGAGGGACAGCTGGCAGACGCGAGGTGTTTGGGCGTAGGGTTTAGCTGGCCAGTCTTGTGCCAGTTGCAAGCTCCTGCCTTCCCAGCAATTTTCTCAGTCTGTTACTTGTCCTTCTAGCCAACAGCCTCAATCAATTGCTCGTACTAAATTGTAAATCGCCTCACTATTTAAGGCAGGGTTGGCTGCTTTTGAAACTCTCTAACCCGTGTGCGTGAGGTCCGCTTGTGAGTGCGCCAGCACACACACACACACGCACACACACACTCACACACACACACGCACACACACACTCACACACACACTCACACACACACACACACACACACACACACATGGGTAGCACTCAGAGAGCCAGTGGTGCTGACCACCCTATAGGAATTTTTCGGCCTGTTAGGCCCCCTTCTGCGAGCAAATGTCTCTCTCCAGACTTGAACACTTGTCAAGCGCCGAGTTTTCCTCCGCCTGTCCTCCCCTTACACTCTCCCCCCTTGTGGTCCCCAGCTTGCCCTCGCTCACCCTGGGCATGTGCGGACACGTGTCGGCTGCAGGGGCTGCAAGCAGCCACCTACTTCTGGCCGGGCTCTGAGGTGGCGAAGGGCAATTGGACGTGCCCGCCCGGGCTGTGCATGCACTACAACGGCAGCGTGCCCTACGCCGACGTATGTGCTCTCTCTCTCTCTCTTTCTCTCGCTCTCTCTCTCTCTCTCTCTCTCTCTCTCTCTCTCTCTCTCTCTCTCTCTCTCTCTCTCTCTCTCTCTCTCTCTCTCNTCTCTCTCTCTCTCTCTCTCTCTCTCTCTCGCACATAGCTTTTGTGAACTGTGCGTCGGGTGTCTGGCTCCACCACCCCTCCTAACGCAAATTGCTACAGAGTCGGCCGCGGCGATGTTAACTTTTTTTTGGATCTTTCGATTCTATCAAATCTATCAAATCTAGTTGCAGACGTAGATCGGAGTCCGATCATCGGTTCCCCACGAGATGGTGCACAGGCGTGCGCAGAACCTCAGTTGGAGTCCCGCGGAACGGCCCGTGCGTGTGTCTGCCTGCTTGTTTACTTGCGTTCATACCCTTTCCGGCGTACCTCTCTGCGGCGCTGAAATCCCACAGGCGGCACCTGGCGTCACCAGGCGGCACCTCTCTCTCCCTCACTCCCTCTCTCTTCCCCCTCTCCCTCTCTTTTCCCTCTCTCACTCTGCATTTGTACAAGTATCTCTGTATCTACTAGCCGAGGCAGTCTTATGCCCGTGTGCTTGTCATGCGATGGGAAATACTCCGGAGTGTGCGTCGCTAGGTGGAGGCATCTCGATTTCGTGGTCATGGGGGCACAAGCATATATATTCAACGAAAAACCCTTACTCCTCAACCATAGACATGAGCTCAACCCTGAAACCCTAAAATGCGTATCCCGAAGGAGTGATGGCCCATGCCGTGGGCACAGGGTTCAAGGTTTGATTGTGAAGGGTTTGGCGATTGAGCTATATGCGCGCATACAGAGGAAAGTGGTTCTAAAGGTTGCTCATCTTCAGAGAGGGTGCACCTCAAAGCACGAGGGTTGTGCTCTCCCTGTGCACTGTCAGCAATCCAGCTTGCCCCTTGTACGCGAAATGAGAATATAAGATACAATGATCACACGGACAAAAGCATACACATGGTTGTGTACTTGTTGCTATTGTTGCTATTGTACAGAAAGCACACATGTGCGTAAACTCCCACTCGGTCAATGCACACCCCCACAGGCTGCTGCTGCTGCAACCCCGGCGATGACTGCCACTGTTGCTGCTGCTGCCCGTCTTGCCCCTGCCCGGGCGTGTGCCTGTGTGCACACCTACATGTGTGCGTGCGGATGTCTGGGGGCGGTACTGTACGTGGGCTGCCACCACCACTGCTGCTGCTGCTACAGCTCCTATCATGCAGGGTGCTTGTTTGTGTGTTACTCTGAGTGCAAATTCTGGGGCACTCTTTAATCTGCCAGATTACAGCCCCTACACACAAAGTCTCCACTCTTTATACTTAGAACAACTTCATAAATCAAAAGCCCTATTGCTGCAAAGAGTTTTTAACCATACCCAACCTGATGGCATGCAGCAAGCAAGCGCCCCCCCCCCCGGTTCTCTCACCCTCTCACCCCCACCCCCCTCGCCTTCACGCTCGGCACGTTGCCCCATGTGTTGTCTTTGCCTCCTGCTTGCTGCTGACTCTGATGCGCGCTCTTGCTGGCGTTTGCCTGGAAGCACAAGTGTCCACACGTGTGTGCGTGTGCGCGTGCACGAGTGCGTGCGTGCGTGCGTGCGTGCATGCGAGCTCGTGTGTCTACGTGCTTGCCATTCCTGTCTCCAATGAACAAATGCTTTGCCTCTGCCTGCCCGAGGGGCAACAGGGCGCAGCTCCCGGCCCTGTGATGTCGCGCTCTTTCTGTACTTGCGACAAAAGGAAAGGGAGAAAGCAGAGTAGCTTCGATAAAGCAGCACGAACAGAACAAAGAAGCAAGGGCCCCTCTCGCGCGTGCGCACTGACTTTGGAACAAACCCTTTTTCGCAGCCCCGTTTCTTACTATCCTCTCCAGTTCATCTTTTTCCCGACAGAGCAATCAGAAGCATTCGCTACCTTTCCCCCTCCCTGTCTCCCCCCACATTCCCTGTTTTTCCCTCTCCCCCACATTTCTTGCCGCCTGATGCCCCCTCCCCCGCCTTAGCCCCCTCGCCTCCGCTCGCTGCCATGCGCAGAGAGTGGACAAGGTGCTGGAGTGGGTGGATCTGCCACCTGGCGCGATCCCGTCGATCGTCACGCTCTACTTCGAGGAGCCCGACCACGCCGGCCACGCGGTGGGCTCCGATGGGCGCCAGATCAGCGCCGCGGTGGCGCGTGTGGACGCCGCCATTGGGCGCCTCCTCGACGGTCTCAAGGACAGGTGGGCCAGTGCCCCGTCAGAAAGCTTCTCCTTTGTGCATTTTCGGGCAATTCGGGTGTTCTTTTGTTCCTTCATGGCCTTCGTTTGTGATTGTCGTTTTTTGTGTGTGCTCCAATGTCGTGTCATGGCTGGATGTGTCAGGCTGCAACAATGATGATGATGTCAGCAAATTTTACGCGCGGTGTGCGTGTGTGTGTTGCTATACGTGTGCATGCATCGAAAAACACATCTGGTAAGCAGCATAACATATTTCTGTGATTTTTCATAAACATCAGTCTGTATTTGTTTCACTTTTCAAATATGTTCGCATCCAATTCCTGTGCGTGTCTGTGTACATGTGTTTTTTCTTGCATGTAAATTTGCATGTGCGCACGCGCGCGGGCGCTTGCGTGCGCGTGTGTGTGTGTGTCTGTACGTACATGCGAGTGTTTTCTGGGCGTGCATGTGTGTGCATCTTTGCACACGTTTAAGTGTTGAGCTGCATATTTTACCTAGGAAACCCTTCTGGGTTTTTCAAGTGCCACCTTTCTACAATCACTTGCACACATGTAAAATGCCAAANTGCTGCTGACTCTGATGCGCGCTCTTGCTGGCGTTTGCCTGGAAGCACAAGTGTCCACACGTGTGTGCGTGTGCGCGTGCACGAGTGCGTGCGTGCGTGCGTGCGTGCATGCGAGCTCGTGTGTCTACGTGCTTGCCATTCCTGTCTCCAATGAACAAATGCTTTGCCTCTGCCTGCCCGAGGGGCAACAGGGCGCAGCTCCCGGCCCTGTGATGTCGCGCTCTTTCTGTACTTGCGACAAAAGGAAAGGGAGAAAGCAGAGTAGCTTCGATAAAGCAGCACGAACAGAACAAAGAAGCAAGGGCCCCTCTCGCGCGTGCGCACTGACTTTGGAACAAACCCTTTTTCGCAGCCCCGTTTCTTACTATCCTCTCCAGTTCATCTTTTTCCCGACAGAGCAATCAGAAGCATTCGCTACCTTTCCCCCTCCCTGTCTCCCCCCACATTCCCTGTTTTTCCCTCTCCCCCACATTTCTTGCCGCCTGATGCCCCCTCCCCCGCCTTAGCCCCCTCGCCTCCGCTCGCTGCCATGCGCAGAGAGTGGACAAGGTGCTGGAGTGGGTGGATCTGCCACCTGGCGCGATCCCGTCGATCGTCACGCTCTACTTCGAGGAGCCCGACCACGCCGGCCACGCGGTGGGCTCCGATGGGCGCCAGATCAGCGCCGCGGTGGCGCGTGTGGACGCCGCCATTGGGCGCCTCCTCGACGGTCTCAAGGACAGGTGGGCCAGTGCCCCGTCAGAAAGCTTCTCCTTTGTGCATTTTCGGGCAATTCGGGTGTTCTTTTGTTCCTTCATGGCCTTCGTTTGTGATTGTCGTTTTTTGTGTGTGCTCCAATGTCGTGTCATGGCTGGATGTGTCAGGCTGCAACAATGATGATGATGTCAGCAAATTTTACGCGCGGTGTGCGTGTGTGTGTTGCTATACGTGTGCATGCATCGAAAAACACATCTGGTAAGCAGCATAACATATTTCTGTGATTTTTCATAAACATCAGTCTGTATTTGTTTCACTTTTCAAATATGTTCGCATCCAATTCCTGTGCGTGTCTGTGTACATGTGTTTTTTCTTGCATGTAAATTTGCATGTGCGCACGCGCGCGGGCGCTTGCGTGCGCGTGTGTGTGTGTGTCTGTACGTACATGCGAGTGTTTTCTGGGCGTGCATGTGTGTGCATCTTTGCACACGTTTAAGTGTTGAGCTGCATATTTTACCTAGGAAACCCTTCTGGGTTTTTCAAGTGCCACCTTTCTACAATCACTTGCACACATGTAAAATGCCAAAGCACGGCATAGAAGATGATGCCCAGTTCAGAAAAATCTGGAAAAAGGCTCCCGCCCTTCTTCCTGTAGGTCTGGCGGCGCTCGTGGGGGAGAGTACGGGGCCTAGCTCGCATTTGGGGGGGGATAGGGCCGGGGCCAGGGGCGGNGTACTGAGCTGTTGTGTACCCCAATAGTACTCGCCTGTACCGGACCGTACTTTGCCTACTTGCTGCTGTACTTCTCTGTACCTTTCTGGACCGCATGCAGTCAATCCCGCCGGTATCACACAATGAGCTCCTCACTGCTATCATCGCAGCAGACGCTACCCTTATACGCTTTCTATCTCAACGTGTGGGGGGCTCCCCCCCCCCGTTCCCACCCCACCCCCCCCCTGCGCGCCCCTGGGGCCCCTTCCCTTTCCTTTCCCCCCCCTCACTCCCTCTTTGCACCAATCATTATTCGTGTCAGTCGGTCGGTCCCTGTGTTGCTTGTCACGCACTCTGATGGTTTTGTGTGTGGGTTATTCATTGCTCGTGTGATATCCATTGCCTGTAACGTACACTGTGTGCGAGACACGTTGCTTGTAACTCCCTTTGCATGCCCAGAATGGGTACGGCGCGGGCGGCAGAGGCCCGACCCCGACGACTGCTCCCCCCCCTCTAAGAACAGCGGCGCGTTCTCCAACGCAGCGCCTGCTGGTTGACTCGGTGGCTGATCATGATACTCCACCCACAGATGTGCATGCACACCGAGACTCCGCCTCCTCCCTCACACCCCTGAGTGGTATTGAAGCTAAAACCAGAAGCGTGGCGGTCCTGAACCCAGAACCCTCAGCACTTGTTTTCTTCCGAACTCTGAGCCCCGAACCCTAAACCCCGAACTCCGAACCCGGAGCCCTGAACCCTGAACCCTGAATGCTGAACCCTTGTTCCTCTTGAAACCTGAACCCTGAGCCCTGCCTTCTGCAGAGCCCCGACCCTTGATCCTGCTAAACCCTGAGCCCTGAATCCCGATTTTTTAGCCCGGGGATTCTAGCCCTCAGCAGAAGCGTTGCCCTATTTAGGCAGATTCTGCACCTTCTCAGAGCGTGAGGAGTGGCACCCCAGCCGTAGGTCGTCCTCGCCGCTCGTTTGCCTGGGACAGCGTGCGCGCGTGTAGCTAGCTCCCTTTGCTACAAGTCCTTTTGCGGGGTGGACGCTGGAGTCGAGGACGCCCTTGTTTTTGGGTCAAGGACATCGTTGCGCCTTTGTCTGCTCGTGTTGTGTCTTTGTTCTACTCTCCACTTTTTCTTGCTTATTGTCTCCAGGCCTCCTCACCTCCTTTATTCTGCTCTCCTCTTTTGTGTGCGTGTGTACGTGCGTGCGTGCGCGTGTGTCTGTGCGTGCGTGTGTGTGCGCGTGTGTGTGTGTGCGTGTGTGCGTGTGTGCGTGTGTGCACGCGCGCGTATGCTTGTGCGTGTGTGTGTGTGTGTGTGTGCGTGCGTGTGTGTGTGTGTTCATACAAGCACATTGCCAGGGGCATTGCAGAGGACGTTGACATCATCCTGCTGGGCGATCACGGGATGGTGTCGACGTGCGAGGCGCGGGAGATCTATCTTGAAGACTTTCTGGAGTGGGTGCCCAGTCTGAACAGGACCTGGGTGGACACGCTGTACCCTCTCCTGGCCATCAGGCCGCCGCCAGATGTCAGCGTCAAGGAGGTCTTTCGGGGCCTGACCGAGGGGCTGGTTTCGGGCAGAATAAAAAATTCGGAGTTCCTGTCGGTGTACCTGAAAGACGACCTGCCCGCCCGCTTCAACTACTCGGGTAGCCCTCGCATTCAGGTGGGCCTCATGGAGTCACAGACAGTTCTCTTTTCTCTCTTTTTTTTTTTTTCTTCCCTGGTCTTTCTTCTTAAATCTTAAAGATATAACATATGCACTCAAAACCACATCGAAACGTAGAGAATGAATGCAAAGGATCAAACAAGAATATGTGAGAACAGTCAAACAATCATGTCCGTACAATTGTACAAATGATAGAAGAGACGTATGCCGCTAGTACAAAGCCAATGGGAATATGCCACACGGGCGGCATGCTCGAGGGGACCTAAGCGGACCCTTCATCTCTCTCACAACGCAATTCGGCTTGTTGTGACTGCCGAGTGTGCCTCTCCTGTGCACCTGCGCCTTCTCTCGGAGTTTGTGTGATGCGTCGGTCTGGACCGGTTGAACAGATCAATGGCTGCTGAATTTCGGACGAGAAGGCGCGGACACTCCAACTTTTGGAAAAAGTGTCACCTCCTCATGGGGAAAGGTGTGGGAGTTGAGGAGTCAGAAGAGGCGGCAAAGTATTCGCATCGTCATCTGCAATTCAAGTGCGCGCGCGTGCGTGCGTGTGTGTATGTGTGTGGGTATGTGTGTGTGTGTGTGCGTGTAAATGTGTGCTTGTGTGTCTGTTGATGAATCCAGCTTCTCATCAAGATGATCAAGAACCATAGAGACACGTGCATCCTCCCCTGACACTTCATCATTGTGGGTATACCTTATGCAGATGAGTGATGAGGAAAGATAGGCACAATATATATATATCCAACATTCTTTTCTTCGTGTTCTTCCTGGCTACTTCTTATGTCCAGTGGTTGAAACTTGATGATCACGTACAATGCTCTTAGAGAGATTGAAATCAAATATCCATCTATTGTTGCCATCTGGCAGCCAATCCTTGGCCTGTTGGAGGAGGGCTACTCGATGGGCTTCTCAAGAAGCGATGAGGTGGCACCACCATGTGGCGGCGCGCACGGGTACGACAACTCTCTGGTGTCCATGCGCTCCATCTTCATTGGGCGTGGTCCCAACTTCCCCCAGAACCGCCAGGTGGCATCCTTCCGTAACGTGGAGGTAACTACTTTCCTTATCATACTCCCAATGCTCTCGCTTGTGTTGGTAGAGACTGCACATACGTCCACAATTTTTGTTGCGCTTCCTCAAGAGAAACCCTAAATTTACCAGTCTACGTCTGTGGTTAGCGCCATTTGTAGACGAGTACGTACGGAGTCGATGTGATAAGTGATTGGCCTCGCTTCTGAGGCTGCGTTGTATACTTCCAAGTGATGTTCTTTCGATCGAAAGGGTGCGAACTTTGAGGGGCAGAGAAGGACGATTGCGTGCTGTGGGAAAAAAGCCGGTGACGAGTATGCGATACCCATAGCGTAACAATTTAAATGCTCATTTGTTTTACTTTATTGACAAATAAGGAATACTTCTGGCTTCTCGGTCTATGGTCGGGATCCATGCATGTGCGCGGCCCCATTTGCGGCTCAACTTATAACTTCTGCGCGCGTGCAAGTCAATATGTCCATTGAGGATTGTGGTAGGGTCTTGAATTGGATGACGCTCCCTTTCTCTCCATGTCTTCTCAACGCTGATAGTTTTCATGCATTGTTCACGTGTTTTTTTTTCTGCCCTGAGTTAGGTCTTTCTGACTAACTTGGTTTCCTTCTCCGCGCAGATTTCTGCTTTAACTTGACATCAGTACCTTCTGCTGCACCTGCCAATATGCACAGGCATTGGGCTGCAAGGAGAAAGACACAAATTTGGGAATCCATCCCGGGTGTACCAACATGGTACCGACCCTTTCTTTCACTGATGCTTTTGCCTGGGCTTATCTCTGTGGCAGATATACAACATGATGACGCAAATCCTAGGGCTGCAATCGGCTCCCAACAACGGCACCCCGGGCTTTGCCAACCAGATTCTCCTTTTGAAGTCTTCATCCCTATGACATACTTCTTACCTTTCGAGAGCAATTACACATGCGGAAGCATATCATGCTCTCTCCTCTTGTTAGAACGTCACAACGGTTGCTCGACAAAGGCTGACCAGATTTTGGCGCAGTGCAAATGGAGCAATTCTGGACCATGTATTATGAGGCTGAAACAACTACGTGAACAGTTGTGCAGTTCTACAAAATTATTTGGTCATTCATTAATTTCAAGACACGATTGAACAATTGCGTCCGCATCAGCCGCGCATGCGACACCAAATTTTTACCCATTTCAGTGTTGGTAACTTCTTACTTGTCTTGCGCGTCACCTACTTTGGTGACTGCTATGACATCGTTGCATCTCCTTGTAGTCTCGTAAAAGTGCACAAGAAATGCAAGGTTCAGCCATTAACTAGTGTACCTTTTGATGTATGAGACTTGAGCTGTACTGTTAGCATGTATATAGCATACACAAAAACATTCATGCCGACATAAGGTCCCGCAAATGAGGATCAAGAACTGGTCTTCTTCAATGCCCAGACAGCTTCCTTGCAGCTGTTCAACACGACTTCATCATGAGTTTGTCAAGACGCAATGGGGTCGTAGCTCTGGGAGCCCAAGCATAAGTTAATATCCAATGACGAATGAGCAAGAATACATTTAACTCTTCCACCATGCATTTCAATTGACCTCAAAGTTGGTGATGACGTTATTTCACCCCTCATGCCCAATTTTATTCGGGAACAAGAAAACAGACAAACTACAAACTTGATAGCCTAGCCTATTACTGCAGACTGTGCACATACTTTCAAGGAATTTTTTGTCGGTTTCCCGTGCTCCTTCACTCTTTCAAAAAAATGCTGCCATGTCCTATTTATGTCATAGAATATTACTAAAATAAAGCATAGACTACCTGGCTTGGTCGAGTTTACACATGTACATCAGATACCACAGGAGTTGGTCCACTAAATCACTTGCCACACAGATAGAAGGTACCCACACCGGCCGCTACCTTCAACAATACGTGTATTAAAACATTGCTGATGTCACCAGCTGTTTACAGAACTTAATAATTACATGCTAGTTACTAACCACCACCTTAATCAGTGGGTAGGTACTCGACAAGAGCGACAATCTAACCTCGAGCAAGCCATGAAAGTGCAGCTGAAGTTCCAACATACTGCTTGTGCCACTCTACTGTCCTTGGGTCATTTCATATGCACACCTGCCCTGCCTAGCCCCTGCAGCTAAAAAGTTGCATCCTTCCTGCCTGGGGCTACCTCCTGGTAGACGGAAGAGCCAAATATGAACAACTTCCCCACCTCCAGGCTTTGTGCCAGCCTCTCCAGCACAAAGGGCCCCTGCGGACCTGCATCATTGACATTGAAAGAAGCTCAATGCTCCACATTCTACAAATGGACTTCATAGCCTACTGGCGCCACACATATGCAAAATGTAGGGTTTCTGTTGTAAGCCTACCAGTGAACACTGCAAGCCCCATATGAGTACAGTGGGAACAGACAGGTTAGCTGGGCAGCAACCAGCGGGGTTCACACCCGGTCTGATTGGCAGCCAGCTGGAAGGGCTAAAATCAATGTCTGCAAAGCCTGGCCCTGTTACTGATGGCACCAGCAACACGGATGGAAACTTTGCACACCCATTGCGTGTCATATATTGGGTTGTGAACCCCTTGCCACCCAGTACTATGCATGTAAATGCTGCAGCAGCAGTTCAGATACATCTGCAACCGGTCAGCCAGATCAAGAGGTAGGGCAGCTTACAGGAGGAGGAAAGGAAATTACAAGGTGATGGCGCTAAGGGGGGGTGTCGCTTCAACTTTTCCTCCACCTGTTGAAGACAATGTCACAAGTGTCTCAGAATACATCCCAGGACAGAAGATAGGTAACAAGTACCTGCGACATATAAATCGCACAATACTACCCTGTGTCAATTCAAATGATTGTTAACTGAGACAGGTTGCATGCCCTAACAGACGCCATCATACTTCTTGACAAACATGATGTACGAAAGACACTTCCACTGTGCCCACAGAGGGAGCTCGCACAATGGATAGGTTTTGCTGTCGAATCTATCTACCGCACATAAATATTTAGGACCTCATCACCCATTAGTAGAAATGTGAGGGCTGGAGATGCGGCTAGAAAGTATGTACTAAAGGTGAAAACTGACACTCTCTGCAAGTTAATGCGAAACCACGGCACGGGTACATTGCATCTCCACGAAGTCCAGAGCCATAGCCCAAGATATTTAGGACAGCTGGAGAATACTGAAGTAATAGCTGAAGGGAAAGGGCTTACATATCTAAGCAGCAGTTTGCTCGATGGTTTCAGCCATCTTCTCTCCAGCAACCTTAGCGGCTCTGATGGTGCTGACAACGAACGTCTTTGTTTTGCTGACAGGTGCACACTTGTCTAGTGTCACGAAGTCCCCAACCTTACATCTGTTCTCAGGATCATGAACCTGGTACTTCTTTGTCTTGACTATGCGCTTCTTATACTTTGGATGAGGAGTTATTCTCGTGACTTCAACAGCAGCAGTCTTCTCAGCTTTAATGCCAACGACATAACCCTGAATCTTCTTAACGGCGGAAATCTGGAGTGGACCCTTCTGCCTAAAAGCTACGCTGCTAGGCTTCTGTGTAAGTACTTGAGTGCCTCCAAAGCTGCTGGAGAAGGAGATAGAGGCAGAGGCCTTAAGCAAAGAGCTCCCTAGAGAAATAGAGGCGGCCATTCTGCCGCACAATGCCAACTCAATTGGCTGTAAGAACAGACTTGCTATGTCACATGCCCAATACCCTGCTGGAAGTAGTAACAGAACAAGGACAGGCGTTTACGATACCTCTGTTATGGAGGCTGCAGTAACCAATAACGAGGGGGCAGGGTTTTCTAGAGCTCTGCTCTCTCGATGGATAGGGGGCCCTACTCGAGCCACGATTTCATTCCTTCGAAACTTCCTATCTCTTCCCGGTCAGTATGTGTACGATATTAGACCAAGATCATGTATATTTTAATTTGTTATATGTCGTAGATACGGGCTTTAAGACATGTGACTCTGGAAGATGGACGATGCTCGATCGATGGTCCGCCATTGTGCAGGTTCTGAGCGCGATGTTTACTAACTTTGGTTAATGAATTTGAGAAATATTGATAATGTTCGACGATCACGCTTCACCCCATTGCATGTCGGGGATCTGAGCCATCCGACTCAGAAACCGACCAGAATAAGGGGAAATGTAAGCTATACGTAGCATCGCATGGAGGTAATATATGCTGTAAATATATAGAGATACCACCTCAATGTCCTTGATCAGCTTGGCTCCCAACGGCACTGCTGTCGATCCGCTAAGTGCCTCGAGTCTCTCAGTTTCGAACCTTCAAATTGCTTCAAAGGTGACAATCTGCTGCACCTTCAGCATTTCCTGCTTGCACTAACATGCTCGGTTGACGATGAGCACGCACCTCAATATTTGCTTGTGATTACACTGAAGCTAAAACCTTACAGCCTAGTCGCCACATTGTTTTGTCATGGGCATTCCAATTCAGTATCTTCATGGCCTTGGCGTTAGGAAGTTACGTCCTTGTTTTCAGTCTGAAATGTAGAAGCCGATATTTAAAAAGTTCCTTTTCTACAAAAGTCCCCTTCTAGATAATCGCAAGCATCTCAACCTTCTCCTATCCTCATCATGAGGCGCTCAACTCTTGCCGTGCTTAGCCCGTCGCAAATAAATCAAGCTGCGAATGGGCCTAGCCGTCAGCACCTACAGGATGCTAAGAAAAGGTTGACTCTCGGTACGGGTCCCTTAGGCCAGTCACATCATGGAGATGGTAGTGATCGTTTGTCAGCAGGTCAAGCAAGGGCCCCCATTCCTCGTCGGTCGAGTATGTATAATAAGACTCCTCAAATCGTCAGTGACCCGAGGCCCTTATCCGATAAGGGTTATCAGCAAACTTGCATTCGGACCCTGATCACATACCTCACCCAGCATGGATATGATCACGCCATCTCACCAAAGCTTTTAACGACTCCAACTAGCAAGGAATTTACGCATATAGTGCAGTTTCTTTTCAAAAAGATGGACCCAAATATCAAATTTGCCGGGAAGATTGAAGATGATGTTCCTCTTCTATTTAAGCGTCTAAGTTACCCTTTTCAGATTAGTAAGAGTGCGTTGTATGCTGTCGGCAGCCCTCACACATGGCCGGGCTTGTTGGCTGCATTGACATGGCTAGTAGAGCTCCTAGTGTACGAAGAGGCAGCAGAACAGGTTAAAGAAGCAGGGGTCTCTTTTGACGACAATGGCCAGAAACTCTTCTTTGACTATGTCGGCAAGGCTTACCAGCACTTTATGGAGGGGGATGACGAGAATTGTGAGCTTCTCCAGAAACAGCTAGAGAGGACGTTCCAGGAAAGGGATGCAGAAATTGCAGCCGAGGTAGACAGGTTGGAACAGGCAAATGCTACCTTGCAGGTGAATGCCTTCTCATACCCCCTGTTCCTGTTAGCAATGGCACCTTCTTATAGATAGGAAAAGTTGACCTTGTCGTCATTCATGGAGCTATGAATGTTGTTTTGGTACGCCACACATACGATGGAGTTTGACGTCTTCTGCAAGTAAGGAGCAGGGCAATCAGGAAGCAAAACTTACATTTGTCGGGACAGAAACAAGATGGGCTGTTCTTTAAGTTGAGGGTTGGAGAGTGAGTAGGTAATCCTATGAGTTGTTGCTTCTTTTGGCGTCTCGCAATGCTGCACTGCAGCTTAACCGTACACAAGCTCACTAGCTATAATGATGACTGCAACCATGCTTCCTTTTGCTGCTT
This sequence comes from Mesotaenium endlicherianum, assembly GCA_009602735.1. Classification (NCBI taxonomy): domain Eukaryota; kingdom Viridiplantae; phylum Streptophyta; class Zygnematophyceae; order Zygnematales; family Mesotaeniaceae; genus Mesotaenium; species Mesotaenium endlicherianum. The sequence goes on from WELA01000937.1 coordinate 167,779, forward strand.
TCTAATTTTCACATTTCATCGCCTGATTCTCTCTTGCACTTCAGCAGTGTAACAACCACTCACCAAGAGACTACGACGGTTCCACTCCTGTAGATAGCTCTAAGATTTTGCAACAAGAATGTGAATGTAGTTGAAGCTTAGCTAGTGTTGCAGCAACTATGTTGTACTGCTGGCAAGTCAGAGAAGGAAGGGGGAGTGGAAAAGTGAGAAAGCACATGCAGACGATATCTTACGTGATCACTTATGTCTTAAGGTAGTTTCTTCTTTCTAGCAGGCAAGGACCGCTTCACTCCTTCAAGCTTGTGTCGTGTCAGCACCTTCGGCTGAAGCACAACCAGAAGCAGCCTTGAACCACTGTCTCCGTCAAAACGTGACGGAGGCAAGAGTGCGACAGTTCCTGGCTCTTGCACGCGGCGAGTAGCATGTGTGACATATGACATGTCCCAGGGGCATGTGTGTGACATGTGGCATGTGTGTTACATGTGCGGCATGCAGGTCCAGCTGGAGAAGTTCCAGAGCCAGCCTTCGCCTCTTGCTGCGCTGGAGAGCAAGAAGAGTGACTATCTCAGCGACATCGGGAAGTTCCAGAAGCTGATCGTCAACCTTCAGCAGCACAGACAGGTGTGGCCCTCCTACCCGTCCGCCACTTGCATGATGCCATCTCTACCCCCTCCATCCCTTCACCTGAAAAGCACTTCTGCTGTCTTCCTTCTTTCTCTCAGCGAGAGGAGGCCGCAGCAACCGGGCCTGGGCGACTGTCAACAAAAAACACTTCCAGCACTTTTCATTGTGGGGTATGCTCGTATGAGAGAGTATATAAGAAGTATATGTAACAACTTATTATTATAATAAGGATATATGATATAAGTAAGAAGGGTTGGGAGAGTCCTGGCTGTACCGCATTCGGTATGTGAGGTGCCTCTTACACTTGCAGTTTCTTTGTCACCAGTCACTCTTGCCCTCCATCCAAAGTCAATAAGCATCTGTAGAGACGCCACAAGGGGTCGTTCTTGTATTGTGAAAATCCTCTAAAGGCATAGTCCAGGGAAAGGATCAGGGGGCCCTTGGTGGGCGTCTTGGCGTCGAGAGCATTTTTATTGAAGTTTCTCCAGGGAGAAGGAAAGTGAGAGAGAGCAAAGTAAGCCATGATGCTAGTTGAGGCCCCCAGTGTGAGCTTTCTGCTCCCAGTGCGTTCGCTTAGCCCTGCAGCAATGGACATGGCACGGCTGCGATGTATGACTGCGTTCATGAGCACAGAATGCGTGTCAGTGTGTCACTGCGTGACAGTTGGCTCGGCAAAACGGAGGTGGCATGGTGGTGCATGCAAACTCTACCGCCTTCTTTTGATTTATCAACTCACCCTTATCTAGTATCTATCCACAAGCCACGACAGCAAGTATCGCATCTTCAGTGTGCCATGTCGGCTGTCAGCATGGTCAGCAGAGCTCCCTACCAATCCCAGCACTCCCTCCACTCGGACAGGCAGCGTGACTAGCGACACTCCCTCCCCTCAGTCCCTCTCTGGCAGTCAGTCAGTCAGACGATGACATGCATGCTCTCTTCTCAGGTTCCCTCCCGGCCCCCGTGCGCCGTTACGAGCGCAATCACCGGCTCTTCCAGAATGCCCGTTCTTGTGCAAGCATGCTCCTTGCCTCTCATACCGCCTGGCTTTTTACAGAAGCTGCAAACATGCGTCACTTTCCCCCCACCCCTCCCACCTCCCACCTCCCACCTCATCTGGACCCTTGGTTTGAATCACTCACCACTCCGCATCTCAGCCCTCTCACCAACACGCGCTCCGGCGCTGCCACCTGTCGCGTGTGCGCCGCCCCCCTCGCCAGGCACTGGAGAAGAAGCTGGAGGAGCGCAAGCAGGACCAGGCCGCCAAGGTCGCAGAGCTGGCAGCCTCTGCCGCCGACAACGAGGAGCTCCGCCGCCGCATCCAGGCGCAGGAGATCAACCTGGCTGACGTGGAGCGTATGACCAAGGAGAAGGCGAAGACCAAGGAGATCCTGCGGTCGGTGACGGGCCAGCGGGAGGCCCTGGAGAAGCAGGTGTGGGACCACGAGGTCCAGCTGGCGAAGAAGCAGGAGGAGCTGGAGAGCACAGTCCGGCAGTACCACACGACGGGCGACAGGTCAGCAACCGCTCAGCAGCATCTCCGCAGCAGCTCCGCTGCAAGCATGGTTATGGGCCTCTTTCTTTAAGGAGCTTTTTATATATACTTGTTTGCCGCAGTTTGTGTTGGGGGTTTGTGCATGCGCGAGCTCTCAATCTTGGTTGTCTCTCTTATGAGGTTGGGCATGCACACACACGCGCGCGCGCGCACACACACACACAACACACTCGCCTGCTCAATCCCCCCCCGACCCACTCCCCCCTCCCCCCTCCNACACACACACACACGCACACACACACACACACACACAACTGGACAGTCAGGCATGCAGCCAGTCACTAAACCATTCTCCGCTGCGCCCTCCCTCTTGTGGAACGAGCGCGCGCGCGCAGGCTGAAGGTGATCCCTGTGACGGCCAAGCGCGCGGGCGGGGTGGTGTACGAGATTGAGCTTAACGCACGCGCCAAGTCCCCCGAGGACATGGTGGGGCGCGACCTCAAGGGCATCGTCAAGCCCGCACTCGGCAGGCTCAAGGAGGGCACTGCCCAGAAGATGCGGGCAGCCCAGCAGGAGCTGCTGCAATCGGAGGAGAGCCGCGCGGCCGTAGAGGAGGCGCTGGCGGAGACGCAGGAGCGGAAGCGCGGCCTCGAGGAGCACCTGCGGAAGGTGCGCCTGCGGGGGCGGGGACTCTCTCGCTCTCTTGGAGACTCTCTCTCTCTCTCTCGCTCGTTCTCCCTCTTCTTTGTCTCTCCCCCCTGTTCTTTGGAATGAAATTTGCCCACAGAAAGGAAGAGCTTAAGTGTTGGTGTATTGTGATACACACACACACACACACACACACACAGAGAGAGAGAGAGAGAGAGAGAGAGAGAGAGAGAGAGAGAGAGAGAGAGAGAGAGAGAGAGAGA
>WELA01000937.1:179322-213451 GCA_009602735.1 Mesotaenium endlicherianum
CACACACACACACACACACACACACACACACACACACACACGCACGCATACCCGCAGAGACGCAAAATCGCACTTGCAAATTTGCAGGCACATGTACGTTCGGACATACACTCCCAGCACGTGATGCTTCTGTGCGCGTAAGTATGCGCATGCATGAGCGGGCATGTGCGCACCCACGTGCATCCTTCAGGGAGCGTCAGAATGAAGCGACGCTCCCTGAGTGGCCTGCATGCGTCGTCAAGTGCACCCGCACACGCACCTGCAGCCAAGGCCACGGTCTGATGCCCCACAGCTCGGTCCGGATTGACTTCTTTTATAGGAGCTCTCCAGTACTTCGGTACATTCTTCCTCCTTTGTTCGCTTCGGAGGGAGGGAGAGGGGAGGATGCGGTGGGGTGGGGTTAGGGGGGGAGGGGGGTCGGGGTCTTTCTCTTTCCATGCAAGCTAGCAGCGATCAATCTGTCGCCTCCTCTGTCCCCACCGGTCCTCTCCTCTCACAGGCAACTCCTTGCTGGCGTGAGCAATGTCCAGGCTCACTCTCTGTATGTGTGTTCATCAGCGCGTGAGAGTATGTCTGCATTCCTATAGAGGGGGGAGGGGAGGAAGGTGGGCAATGGAAGGAAGGAGGAAGAGGGGGAGGAGGGAGGGGGCAGGGGGCAGAGCGAAGGAAAAAACTATCCTCACAAAGTCAGCATCCTCCCCCCCCCCCTCAACACTCCTGCCGGCAGAAAAACCCAGGGTGAAGATCTATGGATGAAGAGGTATATGCGACGTTGGGCACTCACAAGCCCAAAGAACAGAGTTAAGATCGGAGACTAGATAAAGGTACAGCATGGGCACAGCATCTTCAAACATGTGGCAGGCAAAGAGTCCCGGAGTGCCATAAATGGAGAAGGGGCGAGGGCAAGAAGGTAAGGGTCACTCCCCTAACGGGCCACCCTAGCACTTTAAGCCCTACTGCTAGCCTACGCCACCTAGGCTCCTAGGCTTCTGAACCCTAGGTTGCATAGATAGGCTATGACAGCCGACTGATCAGGGCCCAACAACCTAGGGTACAAGAACCCAAAGCTGCTCAAAGACCCTGCTGACAGGGCCTGCTGAGGAGGCCTGCTGACGTGGACAAGGGACTGAAGCCCTGCAATAAGACATGCATGCGAGCAGCGGAGTCGACTGATGACTTGCGCGTGGCTGATGGAGGAGAGCAGGAGCAGGAGCAGGAGCAGAGACAGGGGCGGGAGCAGGAGCAGGAGCAGGGGCAGGAGCAGGTGCAGGAGCAGAGGCAGGAGCGTACAGGAAGGAGTCAGACGCCCCTTGATCTGTATCATCTTGCGGCACGAGCTGCGCCACGCTGCCAGGCTGCGGAGCGGCAGCCCCAGCAAGCTCAACATTATGAAGCATCCTCCTGAACTCGTCCCCCACTGCAGGGAGAGGACCAGTGTAAAATCCCCCCGACATGTACGACCTCTGGGGTTGATGCGGGGCACCATTACCCGGGGCGCGGCCGCCAGCCTTGCTGCTGCCCTTCCTACTCGACCTATCATGAGGCCCTATCTCAACGTGTTCGGCCCGGAGAAACCCAGAGTTGCCAACTCTGAAGTCCTTCTTCAGGACAGACGTTGTGATGGTACATCTCTCCTTGTCTATCCTACCGTTGATGCCCTCTGCAGAGACCTTCACCACCGCCTGATCCGTGACATCAAAGGGAGATCTGTAGGTCAGCACGGGACCATGAATGGACGGCGTGGCAAAGCATCGCGACACCATCTCAGCCGCTGCCCAAACCCTACCCCGCGCAAGGCTGTCACGAGTGTCGCTGGCGGACGGAGGGGCAGAACCTGTGTTAAACTGAGGGAAACTAAATTTGTTAGATATACTGTGCGGACAAGGAGCTTGTGGACCCTGCTTCCGTGCTAAAATTCGAGCGGACCTGGCTTGGTTTGATTGTTTTAGGAGAGCCTGCAAGGGAGGCATGATGAGAGGAGCATGGATGACAGCATAGATGACGACGAGAAGATGAGGGCACAATATTGCGCCCTTGTATGATTTGTCATCCTATTGTAGAGAGCCTACTCATGGCACGAATGAACCAAAATTCTGATGGCTTGAATCACTATCAATAGATGGCCTGGTCAGTAAACGAAGTAATGATCAATACCCAACGCAACTTTAAGAGGTGCACCTCAAATCACCGAAACTGATGCCCCGCAACAAGAGTAGCCTGAGGAATGAAGAAGAATCACGGAGGGGACTCGTGTTATATGCACACGTAACAAGCTGGTAAACTTGCGGGACTGATGGCAATGGTAGGGAAAACTTCTAGCTCTCGGCACTTTTTCCCAGCTGCTTGGAAATTTGCGAATTTTAAGAAACAAGCCGGTAAATGCAGGCTGATGCAGGCATTCGTGGGCGTTCGCAATGCAATGAAACGACAGACGAGCTCAGGTGGAGCGCAGGCATGGCGCAGGTATCTACTTGTGCTGATTTGCGCCGTTGTCTGATATTTGTCTTAGTAACCAATGATCTGGACCGTTCTTTTCCTTACTGAAGTGGAGATTCTTGGCAGATTCTCGAAGCATTTTGCGAGGGGGCTGCTTTCAGCTGCTTTCTAACATTGCTCGTGTACGTCGTTCTAACGTTGCGGTCATAATGCTGTCCGATCGGGTTTTTGTAAGAGCGTTGAAAGTGGAACGCAGCGACGTCGCACGTGAACTTTTGTCACAACCACGACTTCATTCTCAAATGGAACTCACACATCGGATTTTTCAGACGGATGCAGACCTTCTCTGACGGGATGCACATTGTATGTAGCAATCACGTCAGAGAGGAATTAGCGGGCAGGCACGGACGCATCGTGACAAGCAAGGGACGGACCGTAACATCTGTGACTGTCCGTGTATGATGCATTTGCGTTCTTTACGCTCCACGTGCCCCTCGAAGCACTTACTGGCTTCGACACGATCCGCAAGCTAGAGGACATTCCATGTCTCTCGTAGTTCATTAACTTTTACTGCAGTATAATATTAGTCTTAGTACTCTGCTCCCTAAAGTGAGCTCCTCGAGAGGTCGGTCAATATAGGCCGGAGAAGAGCTACGAAACTTTAGTGCAAGATGGACGCCTTTGCTGCCTGGCTACATCTTCCAAATTTGGTGGGAATTGCAGCCCAGGGTGCCAATGCAGCGAAGAACTTGCTAGATAGGCAACCCAGCGGAGGACATAAATTATCGTCAACCGGATTCGGCTCTAGTCATGGTACGTCAATTTTGGGACTGACGGAGCATTGTTGGGAAATTGCACCTGTGTGCCCCGGCTACCTATTTCTGGAAGCATGGCGTAATGTAACAATAAGGACTGCCGCAAAGACGAGCTAACCTCTTTTCGGCTTCTGAATCACCTCCACGCACCTTGTCCTGGTGATAAATTTGTTTGGGGAGCACCACATTGGCCTTGGTCTTGGGTGTCCGTTCCTCCTCTGTGATGATTAATTTGGCTACTCAATTGCCACTCTCCATATTATAAGCATATGTACACGAACTGGCATTGCACTGTGACTGCGTTCTTATTCCCTGTCCATGCAAGATCCTTGATCTCGTACTTTCGGCTTCTTCCTGCCGCTTTCTTCAACAATGTTTTCGATATAAAATTGCGAGTCTAAAGTCAAAGTCCTGGAGCGAGGCCGGGATACGGGCAATATGCCTTTCTCTCCTCCCTCCCTCACCCTGCTCCACCCACACTTCCTTTATTTCCTGTGAGCATGTGACATACATGACCATGAAACATTGGCATGACCTCAACTTGCATTATATCACGTGCGTCTGTGGGTAGATAAGCTCGTCTTGCCCGCATAATCCGGGCAGCAGAATCTTCAGCTTCGATCCAGACAGCAACCCTTGCAATTTGGATCCTCATGCTGAATCCTCCCCGCGAATGTCAGTGACATGCTCGTGGGGCGTGCACGCATGCAGGCTTGGCTTGATTGATGCATATAGACAGGCCACGTGTCAAACAGGGTGCCCATGCCACGATCGAGATGCTTCTTCTCTCCCTCACATGCATCCTCTCCTCTCCGTTACCTGGTCATTTCGTCAACCGCCTGCTTTCGCACTAGATGCTTGGCCTGCAGCAAGAGGCACTGCAGAAGCTGCAGCAGTCGCAGTAGCAGCAGCAGTAGCAGCCATTGCACTTGCAGCAGTCAGATGAGCAGCTGCAGCGGTCGGATCAGCAGCGGCAGCAGTAGGTGCTCGAGACAAAATGCGTATGCCCATCTCCTTCTCCTTCCTCTCCATCCTCTCCTTTCTCTCCCGCTTTTGTAGCAGCCTTTACAGCAGCAAGAGCAGGAGCAGGAGCAGGAGCAGAGGCAGGGAGCGGGTGCAGGGGGGGAGCTAACCTGAATAGAACTTCCATACCCACACCCCCTGCCCTTTCCTCTTCCTCCCTCCCCTTCTCCTCCACAATCTCCGTTGGCAGCCTCGTCAATCCCTCTGTGTCTGGTCTGCTTCTGGAGCAGCAGCAGCAGCATCCTTACATGAGCAACAGCAGCAGCACTAGAATCAGCAGCATTAGCATCAGCAGCAGCAGCCACAGCGGCATCAGCAGCAGCAGCAACCACAGCAGCAGCAACCGCACGAGCTGACAGCATACGCCACCTCCTCTCCCTCGCCCTCTCCCTCGTCGATGCCCAGCCGGTCTCAAATGTCACTCCCAATGCATCATCCTGTGTGAACGTGCGTCTCGCTCTGGTCTGTTGCTGTGGCAGCCGCGGCGCTGGCCGCTGGAGCAGGAGCAGCAGCAGGAGCGACGCTGCTGGCTGCTAAGGCAATGAAACACCGGGAGGCCATCGGGGCCGCCCTCTCCGCCCTCCTTACCGACGTGCAGGTATGGGACAGGAGGCGTGGCTGAAAGATGGCCACGCGTGCTCGCGCTGCTTGAAAGTTGTGAAATTTGCTGTTGGTGCGTCCCGTCGTGTGACTTTGTTGACCAATTTATCTCAACAGACTTACCAATGCAGCGCATGCAGTCTTGAGAACCCTTCCTGACCCACTTATGAAGTGTTGCTCGACTGCCCCACCCTCCTGCTCCCACTACTTTTCTTCCTTAAGCTACGTATGCCATCCACCATCTTCACTCCTTGGGCTTCGGGTGGGTCTCTGATAGTTTGTCCATTCGGCCGTAACTTACATTTGTATTGTTTTCCCCCTCCTCAACGTCTTGCAGGGCAACACCTGGCGAGAGGTCCAGGGCCACGCCCTGCCGTTTGCAGCAATCTCGTTCGTCGGGTTCGACACGGTGGTCGCGCAGCCGCCCACCATGACAGCGTTCACCCGTGAGCCAATCACGGGGCTCGAATTTCCGACGGAGATCGACGGGAAGGCGCTGTCGGGCCTCGGCATCCGCAACAAAGTTTTGTTCGGGCTGAAAAACATCCGCGTATATGCGTATGGTAAGAGCCCCTACTTTACACACCAAAGAGAAAATATACAAACGCGAACACGCACACGTGTGCGCACATGCACACGCACATACACGCACGCGCGCGCGCGCGCGCGCACACACAGACACAAAATTTGAATGAGAACGGCGCAGGCAGATAGCTGGGAAAAGAAGAAGAGGGAAAGAAGAAGCCAAGGGAGGAAGCTGGATGAGGGGGAGAGGGCGGTTGTCTCGCAGCTGGGCTCTCGAGCTTGTCATTGTGTCACTGAACCGTGTCACTGAACTGAACTGCGTTCGTCGTTGTGTCACTAAAGTGAATTGCGTTCGTCACTGTGTCACTGAACTTCCGGGACTGTCGCTGAACTGTGTCATTACCTTGTGTTTGTCACTGTGTCATTTAACTTCTGATACGGGACCCCTGTGCGTTTCTCTTCATGCGCCCGAGCTTTAACATTATTTTGGGCCTGCTTCCTGGCGAGGCATCTCTTTCTTTCTTGTTTTTTGGTCTGAGCTGCTACCCTTCCTTTGTTCTCTTCTCATTTCTGGGTTGCCTTCCTCGATGAAACAAGGGTTGGTGCTTCTTCTCACACGAGAATGTCAATATTTATTGTCTTACAGACTGCAAAATTTTCTGCAGGCGTGTACGCCAACGCGCCGAACCTGCACGCCAAGTTGGCGCCCAAGTACGCCAACATTCCACCTGGCGCGCTGGCGGAGAACAAGTTCTTCTACGACGATGTCATTGGCGAGGACACTGAGCTGGCGGTCCGCCTCGTCATCTACTACAAGTGAGCTGCGCATTGAACACTTGGCGGAACACTTCACATTGCATGAAATACTCAATGACCGCTGCTGCTGCTGCTGCTGTCCTTGTTGTTGCTGTCATGGTTGTTGTTTTGCAAAGTAAAAAACCATCAACCTGTGTGCTGACTAGACAGGCATCAGCAACAAAGAAAGGTTCACATAGAGTCTGTGCGCCGATCGGTAGTCCGTGTCCCCGTGTGCAGATTTTTTGTGTGCAAAATTCTCCCGGCAGATTGGTGCACAAACATTATGGGCAAGCGACCTTCCACCCACTAAACTTGACACTCTGAACCCTAACCTCTTCCACCCACTAACCCGCTAACCTAGGACTCGCGACCACTGCCAACCCCCTCCCTCTGACGCCATTCCGACATCATCTTTTCCGCACAACAGAAGCGCACCTTCCGTACCGCCATCGCCACCGGTCCCCCACCCCCCACCACCGGCGCATTTGCATGCACACCTTCCGTGCTGACGTGTCAAGACGATGACATGTCACAATGCCGATGTGTCATTATGCTGACGTTGCGGTGCTCCGGCAGGGGCCTGAAGATCGGGCAAGTGCGGAGCGCCTTCGAGGACTCCATCGGGCAGAAGCTGAAGCACTTTGCCAAGGGCGAGCCCAATGAGGCTCTGCTCCACAGGTCTGCTCCGGCAGCCAGCCATCCTTCCCTCCTCCTTACCCCGAACCCTCCCACCAATTGGAACCTGCCAGCAGGGCAAACTCCAGTACTCCTCTTTCTGCAGGTCGGCCGGCATCCGCCAGCAGCCAGCCACTCTCTATTTGAGACTGGAAACGCACGTGCATGTTGGGTCTTGTTTTTTTTTTCCTCCAAACACCCAAATGTCTCCCAACTGCGGACCTCAACCCGAGTTTCTCTCTGTTAAACCCCAGATGGCAATTTGCCTCTTGCTAGACCCGAGTCTTCCTGCGTGACGTTCAAACTATCACCTTCAAAGAAGCTCCGTGCGCGCGTGCGTGCTTGCGTTTGCGCGTGCGTGCGTGCATTCGTGCATGCGTGCGTATGTGCATGCGTGCTTGCTCGCAGGCGTTCATGCATGTGCTTTAGGGTCCAAAACTTCTTGCACCCCCACCCCCCACCAGATCCCCGGCTCCAGAACCCTGGGTTCCAAAACCCCGCCATTCAAAACCGTAACTGCCCAGATCTTGAAGCCTGGAGCCCGCCCGCAGCCAATGTGAGGCGTTGCGCGCGCGCTCTCCCTACCGTGACAGCACCACTACCAAAATAAATAACAGCGAATTCCGATCTCCACGAGCTGCTCGCGTGCGGTGGCGGCAGACGCTGCGCGCCACCTGTCACGAAGCCGAGCCTGCTTGGCCCCTGCAGTTTGTTTCGTATCGCCTCACGCCTCACGAGGTGAAGAGAAGAATGGGCAGACAACAAAAAGAAGACTCGGCCCGCCTGTTTTTTCTTGCCCGTCTCAGAACTCACATAGTGTCCATTCGGAAGAGCCCAAGGCGAGGCGTGCTCGCAGAGGCGTGTTCGCGTTGTAGACGTTAGCCGACGAGATTGCTTGCTGCTGCTTTTTAATTCCTTCCCAGCCCTGCCGTGCATACTGCAAACTTGAACTTGTGCCGGAGAACTCCTATCCTTTTGCTGGGCTCCCTTACCCCTATGGCAGCAAACGCGCAAGCGCGCGCACTCATGAACGTGCACGTCCACGTTTAGCCCTTACTGGAGCCCTTGCCTTAGCCCCAGCACTAGCCTTACCCCTAGCCCCAGCCCTAGCCCTAACCTACTAGCCTTGGTTACTGCTAGCGGCTCAGTGTGATGTCTGCAATGGCTGGGAGGAAGGAAAGGATGGAGGGTTGAGCGCTAAGAGCTGCTGGGTTGGCAGCACGCTCACACCACGCTGCAGCAGAGCAGCATGCGGCCCTCATGCCTTCGGTTCTCTCGGCGCACTGTGCTCGTGCGTGCTCCTGTGCTCGCGTGTGCGCTCGTGTGCACTGTGTGAGCGCTTGTGCATGCACACGTGCTTGCGAGTGCTCCTGCGCGCGCATGTGCTGCCAAGTTGCGGGGTGCTCGTATACGTGCTCGTGTCTACTCGTGTGTTCATGCGCTTGCGTGCTTGTGCTCTTGTATGTTCATGTGCTTGTGCGCTTGTGTGTGCCCGTGGCGAGCGGGGGTGGGCAGTTTCACAAAGCAGTTTAAGGACGAGCTGAAGCTGCAGAGGGGCACTGTGATTGACATCACGCGCAAGCCAGGCTTCGTTCTGCACACAGACAGTGCGCTCCCGCCGCCCCCCCACACGACCTCGCTCCCGCTACCCCGCCGCCCGCTGCCCACTGCCCACCATTTGCTCCTCGGGCTCTAGTGGCGATTCTGGGTCTTGACCTGTTTTGCATGTCTTCGGCCATATCTTGCGCACGAGCGCATGGTTGTGTGTGTGTGTGTATGTGTGTGTGTGTGCGTGTGTGTGTGTGTGTCTTTTGTGACTTGGTGGTTTGTCTGGCTCTTATGCATGGGCGCTTATGCGTACGCGCGCGCGTGTGTGTGTGTGTGTGTGCATGTACGTGTGTGTGAAGAGCTAGAGATAGTGGTTCTGTGTGTGTGTGTGTGTGTGTGTGTGTGTGTGTGGCTGTGGTTCTGTCTCTTCCTGCATGCCTCCATGTGAGTGTGGGTGCTTGTATGTGCGCGCGGGTATATATGCATAGCTGTCTCATCTCAGCTGAAACATGGCTGCGGTCTGGCGCTAGCCTTCCCTCTCATCTGTCACCCTCTCCGACTGCATCAACAAACTCGTCTCAGCTAAGAATGTTGTTGTTCTTCAAATCAAGATGCTTACTTTCTGATCCAGGTGGCCCTTAAATGCATGCATATATATGCGTGCGCGCGTGTGTGAGTGTGTGTATACGTGCGCGCGCGCGCGCGCGTGTGTGTGTGTATGTGTGCATAAGTGTGTGCATGAGTGTGAAAGTAGACATGCATGTGTGCATGCTAGGAATTGTTTGCAGTCATTTGCATCGCTGGTAGCAAGCATGTGTCCCTTACTCCTTCCTCCATGTAGGCCTTCCTCTCTCTTTGTCTGCCCATTCCCATGGAGGTGCAGAGTCCGGACAATTGAGTCTGAGGATGCCTTGTCTGACTCTTGTTCACTTTCCTTCAATGTGAGTGATCCGTACTTGAAAAGCACACATCATATGTTTGTCCGTGACTTTGCATCATGCAACCGTGAAACAGCTCCCTTCTCCTCATTCAAACTCTTTCACAAGTCGGCTTCTGCGGTCGGTCATTCTTCATGCTCTCTACTTGCCCCCTAAATGCGTGCGTGCGCATGTGCGTGAGTGTGCTTGCGTGTGCGGGGTGCAGTTGACGGCAAGCACGTGGGGAGCGTCAAGAGTGCCCTTCTGTGCCAGGCTTTCTTTGACCTCTACATTGGCCAAGATGCATTCGACAAGCATGCGAGAGAGGCGGCCGGCAACACTTTTGCAAAAGTTGTCACCCACTTGTCGCCTCAGGAGTAGAATAGGCGTGCAGATTATAGCCATGAGTCTTACAGGCTCATGGCGTAGGGGAAAATATGATGAGCTTTTTTGAGCTAGGTCATCATAGATGCTTGTTCTTGTTCCTTCCTTAGTTTAGTGTTGATATCAAAATGAATTTTTCTCTTAGCTCAGTGGAACACCTACTTAGCATCGACAAGACTAAGAATTAATATCAACAAACAATGCTCATGCAAGTAGTCCGTAGGTTTTTTTAAAGATTGAGGGTTGAGGAACAAGATAGTGTTGATTACATTTCTCAAGTTGTGGACCATTCACGGGTTAGAAGCAAGAAATAAAGAAGTGCAAGTTGAACCATTTATTACCAATACTATTCTTCATTGATCTTTAACACCGAGAGAAGTATTTGATATAAGTGGCCTTTAGATCTAAAGTTAGGCTATGTTTGATCACTAAATTAGTTTCAATATCGTTCTCATTCGGTTTTGTCTTCATAAGGTTAGCAACCTTCATGTCGGAGTATCCGTTTCATTTTCTCACTTAATTGTAAAGCTTGCATTGGTTGTCAAATGTATAAGTATGAGAAATACACCAATCTTAATTCAGCTACAAAAAAGTAATATGCACTCCATACGAACTCAAGGAAAATTGATGTTTATTAATCTTATTGATGTCCACATTATTCATATGGGTACTGTAGCCTCTCCAGTTTTTGAGACACCAAACTGAAAAATGTGCTTGCTGTCCCTTTCTTTAAAAGGGCCACTTTAGGGGCACGCAAAGTTAGGAGTTTGTAGAAATGCAAAGTTGCCGATTCTTTGGGCGCGCAAAGTCACCTTCAAATGGGGGCACGCAAAATTGCCATCAATTTGGGGCACACAAAATTGCCATCAATTTGGGGCACGCAAAATTGCCTTCAAGTTGGGGCACGCAAAACTGACTTCAGATGCGGGCACGCAAACTTGACTTCAACTGGGGGCACGAAAAAGTTACTTTTGAGGGGCTCGCACAATCTATTTCAAGACGGGGCACGCAAAATAAACTGTAAGTTGGGGCACGCTTGTTTATTATATATGCATGCGGCACGCAGAAATATGTGTGATCATGGGGGAACGAAAAATTACTCTTTCCGGGGCACAGCAAAAGTTCTATTAACGTAGCAGCCTTCGGCGCGGGCGTATTTGGCGTATTTCAAAATAGTGTTGACTACAGTTGACTTAGAGCGAAACTGCGACACTGCAGATCAGTGCAGGTTGATCCATGGGGTGCTAACTGTCACAACGTGTCCCAAAATATTGATTGTTTTTGCAAACTTTGCAAGTGCGTCCGCCGAAATACTTGCCTCATTGATTTCGAGCGCAGCGTTAAATCCCGCCGCATTGCGGTATACGCAGTGTCGCGACTATTATCCGTTTGACGTTGTCGCACGCGCAGCGCAAGCTACGGCCACCTAGTGCTGAAAGTCAACGTTGACTCACCGACCACTTGACTGATTACATCACAGTCAGCGGTTATGGCGGCGTCAAGACCACTGGCAAGGGGTCAATGTCAGTGTGCCCCACACCCAAGGATGGGGGAGGTTTTGACAAGACAGCCGCGAGGCTAGGAGCTGGGGATCAGCAATGAGCCGCCCAGCAAGTACCAGGTCAGGTACTGTGTGACTGGCAGATTAAGCCAGGTCATGGCTGCAATGCCAAGATAGGTTACGGCCGCCCGGTTGGGAAAACTTGAGCAAGTGGCATTTGCTTGCACGCCGCTCAGGAATTCTTAGCCATGAGCCAATTAGGCGTGACTGCCAGCTGAGAAGCTAAGCAGCCACGCGCGACAGTCACAAGGTGTGCATGCATGCTGAGTGACTACAAGTTTGAGTTGAGCATGGCTAGGCGGAGGCGACATGCAGCTAAGTTGTGTGACTAAGCACGGCATTCTCGAAAGATGACGCTGTGTGGTGCCTGCGAAAGGCACGAATCTTGCCTGAGACATGTCATTCACTCTCACGCACCTTTGCCAAGAAGCAGAAGGAAAGAGAAGAAGGGCGCGAAGAGGAAGAAGGAGTTCCCAAGGCCATTGGAGGGCCAAAGCCCCACGCTTCTGACGACGCTGAAGATTCTTCTGTGTATCATAGATAAGTTAGGATTGTAGGAGTTCCCAAGAGGGAATCTCACGGTTGAAGAAGGAGAACTGCAGAATAGAATCTGCTAGGAGATTCGCACAGAGCCGGCCGAACGCCACGAGTGTGTGTGTGAAGCAGCCTTAAAATGGTGAGTTGTGTGTTGAATTCCAAGTTCTCAGAAGTCGCATTCGCATCTCGAAGAGAGAGAGTAGTATTGACAGATAAAGCTCTCAGTGAAGAACTGAGTGAGCCCAGCCTGGCAGTGAAGAGCTGTTAAGGCGCGGTGTTAAGTGAAGAGCTTGACCCAGGCCAACATAGACGTAGTTTCAGAGTTTTGTAAGCTGACTTGTGAAAGTTAAGCGAAAGCCTGAAGGGCGATTTTCTCTGAATCTGACGTTGCATGTCAAGCTGTTTAGAGTGTGATTTCTGCAAACTACAATTTGCTCACCTGTGAACCCAAGAACCTTAAGGCATAAAGCCCATGTGGAAGTAAGAGACTTCCGTCCTACTTCTGAGAACTTCAGTTCTGTGGTTCAGGTGAATAGAAATTCCCAAGCAAATTGGGGATTGAGGCCTGTGAGGGCTGCCGGTGCTCAACCTGGAAGGGGACCCGGAGAAATTCAACTGTACATGCAGTTGAGGAGTGGAAGACTCTACTACCCTGTGGAGCCTGTGGAAGGTTCTGATTCAAGCCAGAGTCCACGAGAAAGTGAGACATCTGAGCACACGGATAACCTGTGGAGTGAGCAACCGTCGAGAGACGAGTCTCGCCATACTGCCACGAACGGTGAGAATCCGTATAACGCGCGAGCTTTTGTACCCAATTCGGGCAGAGAGCACGACGTGTGGGATAAAGATAGTGAGTCTTGGTCACCACTCGAAATGACTGGTGATGATAAGGATGAAAATCCTAAGTTCAAGCTGTCTACAAAGTGTTTTAGTGGACGAACCAGTGGAAATAGTCTCACTTTCGAAGAGTTTGATGAGATCTATTGGGCTGACTTCTTTGAGAAAATCCGAAAGGATTCTTCTTACACTCAGTCAGTCGCTTTTATAAGCTTGGTTCAATACTTGGACAAGGATGCCTTGTTGCTGTATCGTCAATTTCGGAAGGATGAGAACCTTACCCAGGAATGGGCGTTTGACGAGCAAAAGAAGGCGAGAGATTTGAAAATCCAGAAAGAGGCTGCGAAAGCCCGCCTGTCCGCTTTGTCATCAGGAAGAGCGATACCTGCTGCACCTGTTGAGAGCGTAGACTTAGCTGCACTAACACAAGAATTAACAGATGCCATGAAGCAACTCACCGAGGGTCAGCAGCGAGCGGCTACTCGAGATGATGATGCTGGATCTGTCGCAGAATTGCGTAAAGTGTGTGCAGAATTGTCTGAAAAGATTGCTAATGCTCAGGAACGAGTAACACGCAGAGCTGCACCTTTTACAGGGCAGCATGGTGATAGTGTCACCACGGAAGCAAGCCATGCGCAAGCGTTGGCTAGTTGCCGTAGGGATATGGAGGCTGGGGATGACCAGTTAGACTCTGAGCACCGTCTGTGTCGTTTCTTTAAGTTGCTTGAAGCAACATTCCTAGAGGATCGCAGTCTTAAAGTGCACCGCTATGTGCATTTTGTCCGTCAAAAGAACGAGACAGTGATGGAGGTCAAATCCAGATTGGTAGACCTTGCCAAGAAGGCAGGAATCTATGAGCCTAGGATTGTGGCTGACAAATTCTTATTGTGTCTGGGTAAAGATACAAATCGGGAGGTCAGGCCGCACCTATCTGCGAAACGCGGAATCGACTGGAACATCGACGAGGCTGCTGAAATAGCACGCAATGTCGAGGAAGGTAAAGTCTAGTACAAGGAGGCTTCCAGGACGCTTATGGCTCCTGAGAGAAGGAAGGAATCCTTTCAGCCCAAGGCCAATAGCTCTAATTTTCAGTTTAAGAAAAAGAGCGGGTCTTTCAATAGGTTTGCTAAGCACGCCAACACTGCTGAGACAGCAGAGGGCTGTTGGAACTGCGGGAAATCAGGACATCAGAAGACAGATTGTCCGTACCCGGATGCTAAGCAATTGTCTGCTAGCAAGGCGCAGGTATGCGCACATTGCAGTAAAAAGGGACACTCAGAAGATGAGTGGTGGTCCAAGAACCCAAATCTGAAACCACCATGGGCTAATGCTGCCACGAAAGAGGCAGATAAGGGTAAGAAACGGGAGAGAGATAATTCTGGTGACCAGAAGGGTAATCAGAAGTATGATGCTATGAGTGCAGAGATTGCAGAGTTGAAAGCTCAATTTGCAAGACTAAATGTGCCTAATGTTTATTATGATGCAGATTTGGCCGAAAAGGCCGTCTGCAAAGGCGAGAAGCTGACGCCTGAGAAGGCCGTGGCTGCAACGGCTGCGGAGTGCGCAGATCATGCCCGTCTGGTTCCAAGGAATGCTGGGAAGCTTCCTCAGACCTTTCGGATCACTCTTGATGAGAACGAGATTGCGCAGCTACGACAAACCAAGCCTGGGCCACGCAAGACATTTAGTTTTTCGCTGGAAAAGCTGAAGGCTCTGGTGGAACACCGGATTCAGCACATTCCTTGTCTTTCACTCGCTGATGTGCGTCTTACATATCCTTTCACGATTGAGGAAGCCGGACAGCAACTGGACCTAGCTGAGGAAGGCGCGAACAGCGCTTTGCTGCCTACTAATTTCAGCACTGTGAGAGTGCAGAACAAGGATAAAGTTTTGACGTTTAACAACTGGGCCGCTCCCAATATCCTATTGGACACTGGCGCACAGCCAGTAATCTTGGGAAAACGAGCTGTGAAAGCTCTGGGATTGACGGCAAGGGACCTGAGAGAAAGTTCTTTCCAGTTGAGGACTGCATCTGGGCAGATTTCAAAGTCTTGTGGAATCACCCGCAAGCCTGTGGAATGTTCTATTGGGGACAGAAGCTCTGATTCCCCTGGGTATGGACATTGACCTGCGGAAGCAGAGGGTGACTTACCAGTCGACAGATCGGCAGCCGACAGGAGAAAAACCTGTAAAAATGGTTTGCTCGGGAGAAGCAAACTACGGACTGCTAGACTGCTATGTGAATGACCAGTATCCAGACCATTATGACCTCATCATGCAACGCGAAGAGAAGATCTACACCAGCATCAACATGCCGACTCCCTTGGTTTGGCAACCTTGGATTATGGAGCAACTAGANTCTAGAAGCTGTGCGTAACAGGGACCGTGGCCCGCAAGAGCTGCTGCCAGTTCTTTATCCAGTTAAGACTGCTGCCAATTTGATGCCTGGAGTAGACCCATTGCCGCAAGGCATTGTGAGGATGGAAGATCCTGTTCACAGGAGAGGAGTAGTAGTGCTGGAATTGTTCGCCGGACTTGGTACTGGAACCATTGCACTGATTTAGCGAGGTATCCAGGTATCCAAAGTGCTGTATGTGGACAGTGATGAGAATGTTTTTACAGCATTTGAGGAGGTCATGAGTCAGATGCGGCAAATGTACCATTTCAAGGCATTGGTGCCCACTAGTGTGGTGCGTCTTGCTGGAGGAAACATTCTCGATGTGAAGTCCGAGGACCTGTATGGTTACAGGATTGACTGGATTTTTGCGGGATTCCCTTGTCAACCTTTCTCGCAAGCTGGGAACAGGAGGGGATTCAATGACCCGCAAGCACAACACTAGGGAAGGATGGTGAAGATCATCAGTATGCTGCGGGAACACCAGCATCTGTACCCACCAGTGTTTGTGATTGAGAATGTATATCCAGGGATGGATTACAACCAGATGAAGCCAGGAGATCCATGGCTGGTCTTCGACTCCACCCTGGGTCATCATGTATTGATCAACGACGCCAGGCACGGAGGATTCTCACACCGGGCCAGACTATTCTGGACCAACGGCATGTCCATTGAAATCCTGAGGGAGATGGAGGAGATTATGCGGCGCACGCCAACGGCAGTATCTGTGGGAGAAGCACTGATGGTGGAAACCAAGCCAGTGATCAGGAGGGATTCCTACCCACAGTACATCGTCAACGAGCCAGGCCGGCCGAGGGTGGTGCTGCCCACCTTCACAGCATACCCAGGATCACGCGCTTTCGTGAATGGAGGACCAGGAATGGTCAAAGATGTGCACGACAGAGAAGCTCAGTGGAGAGAGCCGACAGCTGAAGAGAAGGGAAGGTGCCTGGGGGTACCCAACTCCATTGCACAAGAAATTGTTGCAATGGTGGGACAGGACAACGCTGGGAAGATATTCGGCAATATGATTGGGCATCACTCCATGACATGGTTGGTAGAGACGATTATGACTTGGCAACAGATGACGTTCTCCGACAAGCCTATGCCCAGGCCGAGGCCGGTAACGATTGGAGTCCATGTGGTGCCAACCTCTGATCAGAGAGCTATCAGGGAAGCGTATCAGCAACAAAAAGAATATGCTGTTGAAAGAGACACAGCTGAGGCAGACCAAGATGAAACACTCAGAGAAACCAGAGTGGTGGAGCTGACCAGGTGTCAAGACTTATTGACGCAAATTGACAATCGGATGGCGACTCTACACGACCCTCTGGAAAGAGAGTTGCGGAGGCTGCAAGAAGACGTAACCATGGAAGACCAGGCAACTGATGCAGCAAACCCTTTGGTGAGCGCTGCAGTAAGCAAATCACAGGAGGTCCTTGCATCTGCAGAACGCTCCAGCCAAGTATTTGGGAGGATGCCGGAATGGGAAGAATATACCAGTTCTGAGTTACGAAACATGGCCCCAGACCATGTCTTTGGGAGCCCATCCCCAGACGCGGTAACATCAAGATATGAAGAACGCCAGTGCAATATTGGCGAATGGGCCGAAGAATGCAGTCAGAATTCAGGAAATTCTGGAGGGTTTGGAAAGACCATTTGCCTGGAGGTGATTTTTGAAGAACACAAGAAGGAGACGGCCAAGAGATTGCCCGCCACACGTGCTCTGATGAGCCCAGGGCCAGAGGCCAAAGGGCAACCACAAGACACAGTTGGCAGCACAGCTGAGTCGATCACCAGGCAAATCATGGCGCAGTTGCTGGAAGGAGACGCCCCTCGACTCAAGAAAGAGAAAGTGGCAAAAGCAGCTCTCGCTCTACAGTCAGCCATCATCAACATGGCGAGGCTCAACACAGGAGGGGATAAAGAATTACCGCCTCGTGGAACAGAGAAGCCGGAGGAGGAAGAGGATGCAGAGATGCAAGGCCTCTCGGAGTTGGAGTCACCATCACTCAACAATAAAGGGGACATTAGGGAAGAAATTCCACGGTTTTCCCACGCCAGAGTTGGATTTGCTTGACTTACAGGAGCTGAGGGCAGACGACTGGGTGGCTGACCACCTGATGGGGCCAAGCCCGGCAGACCTTTATGAAGAATTAAGGTCGCCAACATCCAGTTCTCCTTCTGCCAGTCTTCCAGTGGCAGAACCCAAGTCAACCGCACAACCGCCGCAACGGCAGGAGGTGACTGCCTGCACTGCTAAAGTGGAGACAGCACAAGGAAAGCCCGAAAGTCGCGCAAGCAGACCAAGGAAGGTGGCCCGTGAGGGTAACGCATCGTTTAGGAGGATGCTAAAGCGATATTTCAAGCATAAGGGGAAGGCTCAGAGAGAGGGCGTTCCGTGAGGAACCACAGCCCCACCTCCTCCGCCTCTGCGGGATATTATGCAGAGAGAGGAAGAGGACGGTTTGGTTCGCAGGGCAATGGCATTGGGCATTAGTGTGCCGCCAGGCATGAACACGCCCTTATTGCAACTATCAGATCTTAGGATACAGAGGTCGGAGGAGCCTGCTCCCATGATACCTGCAATCCCAGGATGGGAACTGATGGATCTGAGAAACATCATCAGCCGCTTGACCGCAGCAGATGATGCCTTTCTTGCACAACTAGCGGCACCTCAAAGGACGCAAACATTGGCGCAGGCATAAATGGTCACACCACCCGCAAGGGAGGAGTATGGCACGACCGTCGCCCGCATGGCTATTATTGAGCGAGAATGGGGCTGAGCGATCAGCCCTAGGACAGATCCCGCAGGTTTTCCAATGGCAACCCAACCTCGGCCACGTGAAGAAGGAGGAACCGGGACCAGTTGGACTGCAGTC
Organism: Mesotaenium endlicherianum; assembly: GCA_009602735.1. Taxonomy (NCBI): domain Eukaryota; kingdom Viridiplantae; phylum Streptophyta; class Zygnematophyceae; order Zygnematales; family Mesotaeniaceae; genus Mesotaenium; species Mesotaenium endlicherianum. Next base: position 197,256 of record WELA01000937.1, read on the forward strand.
GACGAGGAAATGTTCCTGAGGCAGCCCATCCGGAGGCGCCTGATATACCCCTCAGGCGACGCGTTATTGGGAAAGGTAAAAAGCCTAAGAAACAGGCTGCCGAACTTATGGCAACGGAGGAGCAAGCTGCAAAGCCTGCTACCCCACCTCCTAAGAATCAGGCAGAAAAGCCTGAGAGCCAGAATCAGGCAGAAAAGCCTGAGGGCCAAGATGAGGGCGGGAAGCCCCTACCTGCACCTAAGGAGTAGCAACTACTGGATGCCTTTGTTGGGGAGAAGCAACCTGAAACTGAGACTTTTGCCATTGGGAAAATGGTCTCAGCCCAGCAGAGAGCACAAGTAGAAAGGTTGCTGAAGAAACACCGCAAGGTATTTGCTTTCACTAAGGAGGAGATTGGTAGAACNTCTTGTGCTACCAAAGTGCCTAGCTCTACTGCCAGTGTAGTGAAACAGATAGATAAAGTACTTAGTAAAACAGAATACTTTATCTATTCAAGACAAGGATCTTTGAACACAAGTGGTAGCTTCTTGAAAGAGAGATGGCTTCTTGAAAGTTAATATATTTCTGGATTTTGGCAAGTACAAGAGTGATTCTGGAATGTCTTTCTATGTTCTAGCTCTTGTTTATATACTTGCTACATAAGTAATTTCTAGGAAGGTGTATGTTGATGTGTTGGCACCCAACACATCCCAAAACTTGCCACCTCTTTCTAGAATAATGTACACATGTCCTTTTGACCTAAAAATGGCACATTTGACTTTTGCCACATGGAGTTCTTCTAGGTCTTTCCTCTAACTTCGAAAATGCCTTGGAAGGTTCAAAGGACATGAACCAAGTTACTAGAGTACCTATTCACACTTGACTCCACACAATACTACTCCAAATATATTTGAAAACATTAAAATATATGCAAACTAATATATAATAACTCAAATCACTACATCACCCCCCCGATAGAAAAAGCGACGTCTCGGCGCGTCAAGTCAGGTCTTACACATGTGGAGCAAACTAGTCAACAGTTTCAAGTCAGATGCCACACATGTGAAGAGGACTAGTCAAAGGCGCCAAGTCAGGTGCTACACATGTAAGGTAGACTAGGCAAGGTCGTAGGTGGTGTGACCTTATTGGCTAGCCTACTCCTTAATGATAAAGAAAATTGTACAAGTTGGCCCAGAATCTGCCACGAACTCAAAAATTCATAGCGGCCACAGAACTGCTCCAAATCTGAAAATTCGAGTGCCAGACGGACCGCGTCGGAGAACTCTACCGGGTCACCAAATTTGAGAGCATTCTCATTTCTGGAGTGTCGTTGAGAGCTGAGAGAGTAGGCACTCCTCCAAATCTGTGCAGAAACTTCTGAAAATCATAAGTCCTTCTATACTTCTCCAAATTCTGCAAACTAAGTCTCAAACTGGGCGCTGTAAGATGTTCTACCAGAGTCTTGAGTTTCAGAGCATTCCAAGTTCAGGGGAGGGCACAATGTCAGAAGGCATATTCTGCCCTAACAATGCCAGCAGCCTGACCCCCTTCTACTTAGAGCATCATATCTCTCTCACCAGTGCTCCAAATTGAGCAAACTTGGACTCTAAATGACCGGCTACTCATGGACTACAGCCAGGTAAATTTTCAGAATTTATTATGCAGAGACCTATTACCAGTAGCAGTTTTAGTTTTCTGTCCAGAAACTGCGAGAAGAGAAGAGTGTCTAATGTCAATTTTTCCTCTTTCTTGTTCTTGCAGGCTGCCTCCAAGGGGTCTTCTGCTGCTTCTTGATGGTGGCAGGCTGCCTCCCTGAAGTCTTCGGGCTTCTAGTAGAGAGACTTGGGGCTGGTCCAAGATGGGGGTTGGCGGCATGGAAGCGCTTCAACTTTCTCTGAACTTTGTCAAGGTAGTGCGCCGCCACCCAACTATTCTCCGAATCTGGATATCCTTTCCACTTGATCAAGTATTGCTGCTGTCTCCTGAAATTTCTCATAGCCACTATGTCTTCCACTTCGTACTCCAAATGATCATCCACTATTGTTGGGGCTGGTGGGGTTGTCACACGTCCTGGGAACTTGTTGTCGGGTTGCACATATGGCTTGAAGAGGGAAGCGTGGAATACGGGGTCGATGTGCATAGTCTGGGGAAGTTCTAGCTTGAAAGCAACGGGGTTGACTTGCTGGATAATCTTGAAGGGTCCCAAATACTTGGGAGAGAACTTGCTGCCGGCAGGCCTGTTGTTCAGGGAAATGTTCTTGGATGATAGTAACACGTTGTCACCCACTCTGTACGTAATTTCTCTTCTGGATCTGTTCGCCACTCTTGCTTGAGCATCTTGCGCGTGTTGTAGAGCTTTCTTCGCTGCTGTAAGGGCTGCTTCTAATGTCTCCATAAAATCTGTGGCTGCAGGTACTTCATCATGGCCAGCCGTGAAGCTCAGTGGCGTGGTCGGATGGAAGCCATAGTTGAGGAAGAATGGGGACTCTTGGGTAGAGGCCTGCGTAGTGTTGTTGTAGGCAAACTCGAGGGGGGTCAAGTACATGTCCCAGTCTTGCTCGAGGGTAGACACGTAGGCCTTTAGAGAGGTCTTTAGGGTACGATTCATACGCTCGGTTTGCCCATCTGATTGTGGGTGGTAGGCAGTAGACATATCCAGCGATGTACCCAAGTTCTTGAAGAGATTTTTCCAGAAATGGCTTGTGAATCTTGGATCTCTATCTGACACAATTCTTGATGGTAGTCCATGGAGTCGGAAGATGTTGTCAAAGATGAGTCTTGCAAGTTGTGGTGCTGTAGCCTTAGTCGTCGTGGGAATAAAATGAGCCATCTTGGTAAGTCTGTCCACCACCGTGAGTATTGCATTATGGCCTCGAGGTGTCACGGGCAAGTCCACGATAAGGTCCATTGAGATGTCCGTCCATTGTCTTTCGGGGATTGGTAGTGGTTGGAGGAGTCCTCCCGCCTTTTGCGATGATGGCTTGATTCTTTGGCATGTGTCACAGCTCCTGCAGTACTCCTTGACTTGCTTAGACATGCCTGGCCAACAATAAGTCCTAGCTAGAACGCCCGTGGTCCTTAGGATTCCAAAGTGTCCTCCAAGAGGGTTGTCGTGTGCTTCTCGTAGAAGCAAGAGCCGGAGGTCTATGTCATTAGGAACACATCTCTGGCCCGTATCTTGCCTCACCCAATAATTGCCTTCTTGCTTCTTGCATGGGTCCAAGGCTGCTTCTCCGTTCTTGTAGTAAGGGTCTCTTTCATAGGCGGCTGAAAATCGAGCTTCCAGATCTGTCTTCAGGGATACCATCACTGCATTTAATTGCAGTCTTGAGAGGGGGTCAGCCGGGTTTGTCTTGCCGGGCTGGTACTGAATCGTGATGTTGTATTGTTGCAAGTATCCGCTCCATCTTGCTTGTCTCCTTGAGAGATACGGCTGCGTTTGGAGGTGCTTTAACGCCTCGTGGTCCGTGGTGACCAGTACTTTGCGTCCTTCAACGTAGCAGCGCCAAACCTTCAAGGCATGTACAATCGCCAATGCCTCTCGCTCCGTGGTTGTATAATTTTGCTCGGCTGGATTTAGCTTCCTTGACTCGTAGGCGATGGGCTGCAGTCCCTTGCCTTGGTCTTGAAGCAGGATTGCTCCTATTGCATAGGAAGATGCATCGGTGATGACGTGGAAGGGCCAATCTGGGTTTGGACTTGGGAGTGTGAGCACCGGGGATGTGGTCAATCTTCGCTTTAACTCTTGAAATGCCTCTTCCTCTTTCTCGGTCCATGTATATAGCCTGTCCTTCTTGAGTAGATCTGTCAGGGGGGCTGCTATGTGCGAGAAGCCTTGGATGAATTTTCTGTACCAATTGGCAAATCCCAAGAATGACTGGAGTTCTTTCTTGGTCGTGGGGGTTGGCCATTCCTCCACCACCGTGGTCTTCTTGGGGTCCATCTTGATGCCATCAGCAGTCACGTGGAGACCTAGGAACTCCACTTCTTGTTTGGCAAACTCGCACTTTGACTCCTTCGCAAATAGCTTGTTTTGCTTCAATACTTCAAGGACTTCTTTCAAGTGTCTCGCATGCTCTTCAAGGGTCTTGCTGTAGATAAGGATGTCATCGATGAATACCACCACAAATCTGTCCAACATGGGCTGAAATATGGTGTTCATCATAGTCATGAAAGTTGCTGGCGCGTTGGTGAGTCCAAATGGCAGGACCATGAACTCAAAATGTCCATATCTTGTCCTGAATGCCGTCTTCTCTATGTCCGGTTCTGCGATGCGAATCTGGTGGTAGCCGCTCCGTAAGTCAATCTTCGTGAAGTACTTGGCTCCAACCAGCCGGTCCATGAGCTCATCCATGCGCGGCAGCGGGTATCGATTCTTGATGGTGATCTTGTTGAGGGCGCGATAGTCCACACACATCCTCAAGGTACCATCTTTCTTCTTGACAAATAGCACCGGGGCTCCAAATGGCGACTTGCTAGGTCGAATGAAGCCATGCTCCAGTAGCTCCTTGATTTGCTTCTTGACTTCGTCTAGCTCCGTGTATGACATTTTGAACGTAGGCCGAGAGATGGGCTTGCTTCCGGGCTCCAACTCTATCTTGTGGTCTACGAATCTTTTGGGGGGTAGGCCCTTGGGCAATTCCGGGGAGAACACTTCTTTGTAGTCCTCTAAGACTTCTTGTATCTCCTTGGGAACGGGGCTGCCTTCTTGACTCTCGATGTCTTTCTTGATGTCTTTTGGCGTGATCAAGGCCAAAAGAAGCTCGTGTCCCTTCCTCACAAGTCTCTTGAGTTGGAGGGCGGACAATAGTATCTCGTGTGCCGGCTTCTGGATGTCTTGGGTCTGGATATTCTGGATTGCGCGCAAAATACAGATTCTTGAAGTGATGTCATTCTTGATCTTGATAGTACCGGTCCTCCAATCAACTTGGGGGTTGTGCTTGGTCAACCAAGGCGTCCCTAGGATGACGTCGTACTTGCCCAATTGCATGGGGGAGAACACTACTCTATCCTTGAAGGACTTGATAGAGAGTGCCAAGGGGTACGTCTTCTTGGAAGGGGTAGTATAGGAGAATCCATCGGGCATCATAATCTCCTCGTCGTGGTCAAGAGTTCGCATAGTAATACCGTGCTTGGTGGCAAAATCTGCAGCAATGAAGTTGCCTTGAGCTCCGCTATCCACCAAGATGTGGACCTTCTCTCCTCCAAGGTAACCTCTCAAACTCATTGGGGCTGGAACGTCGTCTTCAACGGGGGTCTCCACCTCACTTGGCGTGTTGCCTTCTCGTGAAGTGGGTCTTGGGGTGGTAGGCTCCTGGCCTACCGGCGCTGTCCGTTTTTTGACAACTTTTTGGGGCATGAAAGTGCACGATGGCCCTTTTCCTTGCAATAGAAGCATAGTCCAGCCGTCATGAGAGCTTCTTTTTCAGCCGGGGAGAGTCTTGCTTTCACTCCTTGCTGGTTTCTTGCATCATAAGTGTCATTGGAGGGTCTTCCACTCTTCCGGGCAGCCGCGGGGTCCCTTTTAATAACTCCGATTTCCATGGGTGTGGGTCCAGATTCGGATGTGGAAGGGGCTGCGTACACCCGCGTCGTCGGTACCCGTGAAGATGAAGGCACGGAGTGCTTGAAATCCAAGGTATCCACCTTTTGGGCCACTTCAATGATCTTTGAGAAGTCCGTCAAGTCGCGTAACTCCACTTCCTTTGCCACCTTGGGTTTGAGGCCAAAGATGTAACGGTCAATCTTCTCCTCGAGAGACATGTTGGGGATCTCAAGAGTGAGGGCGTGAAATCTGGATGTATACTCTTGAACGGACGTCGTTTGCTTGAGATGGTGGAGCTTTCCTCGGGCAATCTTCTCCGCATTGATGGGCATGAATTGCTTCTTGAGGGCCTCACGAAAATCTGCCCATCTTGCATATGATGGTGGGGGCTCTTGGCCGAGCATGGGGTGCGCCATAGCTTGATATATAGCCGCTTGATAGTTACGCCACCATGATGTTGCTGCTCCTCTAAGTAAGGTAACGGCAAAGGGAACGTAGTCCTCCTCGGGTACTTCAAGGAATGCGAGGTACGTCTCCACTTGGTAGAGCCATAAATTCAGGTTGGCACCTTTCCCGGGGTTGAAAGTGTCGGGTTTGCCGGGCTTGATGAGTTTCCTTGCTCTCGTTGGCTCTTGTGGAGGCGCTTGAGCCGGGGCTGGATTTTGAGCATTGCTCGCAATAGGGGCAACCATGGCAGCCATAGCTTCTCTTGACGCTTGCACGGTTGCTTCATAGGTGGCCAAGCCCACTTGGTTGTGGACGGTCATTAGGAAGGCTGCCCACTCATTTGCGGGAACTCCTTGTGGTGGGGTCAACTTTGCTATAGCGGCTGCCACGGGATTTGACGGTGCTCCTCCTTGTGGTGCTTCTTGTTGTTGCAGATTTCCTTGAGTAGGCTCTCCCATCGACGCTGGAGGAGGGTGTGCTCCTCCTTGTGGTGCTTCTTGTTGTTGCAGATTTTCTTGAGTGGGCTCTCCCATCGGCGCTGGAGGAGGGTGTCTTGGAGAGGAAGGGCTTCCTTCGAAAGCTTGCTGTTGGTCTTGAGGATCGGCCATCTTCTTGTGCTACCAAAGTGCCTAGCTCCGATACCACTGTAGTGAAACAGATAGATAAAGTACTTAGTAAAACAGAATACTTTATCTATTCAAGACAAGGATCTTTGAACACAAGTGGTAGCTTCTTGAAAGAGAGATGGCTTCTTGAAAGTTAATATATTTCTGGATTTTGGCAAGTACAAGAGTGATTCTGGAATGTCTTTCTATGTTCTAGCTCTTGTTTATATACTTGCTACATAAGTAATTTCTAGGAAGGTGTATGTTGATGTGTTGGCACCCAACACATCCCAAAACTTGCCACCTCTTTCTAGAATAATGTACACATGTCCTTTTGACCTAAAAATGGCACATCTGACTTTTGCCACATGGAGTTCTTCTAGGTCTTTCCTCTAACTTCGAAAATGCCTTGGAAGGTTCAAAGGACATGAACCAAGTTACTAGAGTACCTATTCACACTTGACTCCACACAATACCACTCCAAATATATTTGAAAACATTAAAATATATGCATACTAATATATAATAACTCAAATCACTACAGCCAGTGTGTGTGAGATCACACTAACTACTGATAACCCAGTCAGACTAGGGCCGCATAAGCTCAGTCAGACAAAATGGGACTGTGTGGAGAAAACTTGTGAAGAGCTGCATAAGCTCCGCATGATTGAAAAATCTACCTCAGTACATGGGGCTCCTACAGTAGTAGTCGCTAAAAAGGACGAGGCCGGCAATTACACTGCCACTCGTATGTGTGGAGATTACAGGCGACTGAATCTCTATACGGAGCCAGATAGCTATGTGATGCCTACACCGGAAAGGATCTTTTCAATTGCCACCACCGCAAAGGTGTTTAGCATTATCGATCTGCGCCAAGGCTTCAACCAGATCCGTGTGAAAACAGAAGATCGAGGTAAGACCGCTTTCTGGGCTCAAAAGGAACTTTGGCAATGGACAGTAATGCCATTTGAGCTGAAAAATGCCCCAGCCATATTTCAGAGGACTATGGATAAAGTGCTGGAGGGGCTCGATTTTGCTAAGCCATACATTGACGATGTGGTAGTATTCAGCAAGTCCATAGAGGAGCACCTCGAGCACTTGGAACAAGTGTTCCAGCGCCTGGAGAAATTCCAGATGAAGCTGCATCCTAGGAAGTGCAGATTCTTTGAGGCACACGTGCCTTATCTAAGACATGAGATTGGGAACAATGCTATGTCCCCTCAGGCTGTGAAGACTAAGGCTATTTACAAGATACCTGCACCTGTGAATGTGTCTAACCTGAAAGCTCTGTTAGGGCTAAGCGGATACTATCGTAAGTTTGTGAAGGATTATAGCAGAATTGCTAAACCCTTGACGGAACTCCTGAAAAAGGATGTACCTTTTGTGTGGACAGAAGCTCAGGAGAAAGCCATGAACGAGCTTAAGGAGCGGCTGGTAACAGCCCCAGTCTTGCGAACGCCTGACTACTCCAAATCGTTCAATCTGCACACTGACTGGAGTCGTGTGGGAATTGGCGCAGTACTCACTCAGGCCACAAGCCCTAGAGAGGAGTATGTCATTGCCTATGCCTCACGCTCTAACAATCGAGCGGAGAGCAACTACTCGTCCTATGAAGGAGAGCTGCTGGCAGTGGTTTGGGCGGTCACACACTTCAGAGAGTATCTGTGGGGAAGACCCTTCACACTGATCACGGATCACTCACCATTACTATGGCTGATGAAGAATGGAGACCTCACTGGTAAGTTGGCTCGCTGGGCTCTTAAGCTGCAAGAGTACCAAATGACGGTGGTGCACAGAGCAGGAGTGCTCAACAACGACGCCGATGGACTCAGCAGGAACCCAGTCCCATCTTCAGACGACAGAACAGGAGCTCGAGAGGACGAAGACCCGAGCAGCCCAGCAGAGTTGGTGGCTTGCCTAGCCAAAATGGCTGGAATAGTAGCATCAGGTGAAGCTGAGCCTCTGCCCCTGTTCAGTCCAGAGATCTGGAAAAATCAAGCTACTATGCACTGGCTTAAGACGGGAACTCACTTGGAAGGACTATCAGTGAAGGAGAAGGACCAGGTAAATCATCGAGCTAAAAGGTTTTGCTGGAAATGCAACAACCTCTTCAAAATTGAAGAAACTGGTCAGGAGAAGTTAGTGCCAGAACCCATCAGGAGACGAGCTCTTGTGCAGGAAATGCACGAGAACACTGGACACTATGGTGTCAAGAAGACATATAGTCTTTTGGAGCTGTCTTACTGGTGGAGGGGCATGAAGCAGCAGTGTGAAGATGTGATCAAGGCCTGCCAAAGCTGTGATCGCGTCAAGGCTGGTTTTACACAGCAACATCCACACTTGCAACCTTTGCCAATCATGGGCCTAGGCTACCGTTGGAGCTGCGATCTTGCAGGTGAGCTACCGCTGTCTAAGCGAGGTAACAAGTATATCATGGTCATGATTGAGCATTTCTCTAAGTGGATAGAGGTTGTCCCTCTGACTGCTAAGGAGAGTCTAGGGACCGCGGAAGCGTTCCTCAATGGTGTGATTGTGCGTCATGGAGCTCCAGCAGAAGTGCTGACAGACCAAGGGTCTGAGTTCCAAGGGTCTTTTCAGAAACTCTTGGACAGATGCTTCATNNNNGTCAAGAAGACATATAGTCTTTTGGAACTGTCTTACTGGTGGAGGGGCATGAAGCAGCAGTGTGAAGATGTGATCAAGACCTGCCAAAGCTGTGATCGCGTCAAGGCTGGTTTTACACAGCAACATTCACACTTGCAACCTTTGCCAATCATGGGCCTAGGTTACCGTTGGAGCTGCAATCTTGCAGGAGAGCTACCGCTGTCTAAGCGAGGTAACAAGTATATCATGGTCATGATTGAGCATTTCTCTAAGTGGATAGAGGTCGTCCCTTCGACTGCTAAGGAGAGTCTAGGGACCGCGAAAGCGTTCCTCAATGGTGTGATTGTGCGTCATGGAGCTCCAGCAGAAGTGCTGACAGACCAGGGGTCTGAGTTCCAAGGGTCTTTTCAGAAACTCTTGGATAGATGCTTCATCGATCATCGCACTACGTCTAGAGATCATCCGCAAGCAGATGGTCTGGCAGAAAGGATGGTGCAAACCATTAAATCTGCTTTGCGCAAGCTTTGCCTTGAGCATGGCAAGCGTGACTGGGATCTAGCCCTGCCATGGCTGGTTATGGGTTACAGATTTAGCAAGCAGGCTGCCTTGGCAAATTTCTCGCCATATCAGATACTGTTTGGCAGAAGTCCAGTAGTGCCCAGCAGCATCAAGCAGGAGATTGAACAGGTGAAAGTCCTGGACAGCCCTGATGAACTGTTAAAAGTGATGGTGCGCCGTAAGGCGCTATTTGAGCGCATGATACCGGCTGCACTAGACAATCTGAAAATTGCACAGAAAAGAGATACGCAACATTACGCCAGGACGCGAGACGGGAGATACCGCCTGCAGATGACGCGGATTTAAGAAGGAGACTTTGTCTACCGCAAGCGCCAGACCAAGACCACCATCGACACCAGTTCAGGTGCAGTGATTTTGCGCGTGAAACATGCGTTTGACAATGGTGTGTTAGAACTGGAAGGTTCTGATGGTAAAACCATGAGAGACCACGTGCAAAATTGCTCGCTATGCCATTTGCCGAATATTGATTCCACAGTTAGGGTGGTGCCTGAGGAATTGGTGCCGGCCACGCCTTGTGCCAACTGCAAAGTGCTGGACGATCAGGAAGCAATGGTAACTTGCGATAAGTGTGGTGCCCGTTGGCACACTTTTTGCATTGGCGAGGAAGAAATTATGGCAGGACGATGGGAATGTCCTGATTGCCTTCCTAAGACCCCTAGCCGCAGGGCTGGAAAATAATAGCTTTCAGCAGGAAAGGCAGAGACGCCTCAGCTGAAAGGGAGGGGTGTAGGAGGAATTAAGGCAAGGCAAGTATTTTTAAATTTCCTGCTAAAGTCTTAGGATAAGCAGATGGTGAGAGCCGGGTGACAAAGAACGTCACCCTGAGTGTTGGTCAAGGCTGCATGGTGCAAGTTCAGGAACCCAGGGATGGGTTACCCCTGGTAATGCTTGTCACCGACACACGTGCAAAGGTCGATCGACCATGTCTGCCACACGTGAGGAGGGCCACCGACACATCAACCAGGCCGAAGGCACACGTGCTGGAAGGCTACGCACGTGCCGAGGGACCGACACTGTTAGGCACGACAGCTCTCGCGACTATTATCCGTTTGACGGTGTCGCACGCGCAGCGCAAGCTACGGCCACCTAGTGCTGAAAGTCAACATTGACTCACCGACCACTTGACTGATTACATCGCAGTCAACGGTTATGGCGGCGTCAAGACCACTGGCAAGGGGTCAATGTCAGTGTGCCCCACACCCAGGGACGGGGGGAGGTTTTGACAAGACAGCCGCGAGGCTAGGAGCTGGGGATCAGCAATGAGCCGCCCAGCAAGTACCAGGTCAGGTACTGTGTGACTGGCAGATTAAGTCAGGTCATGGCTGCAATGCCAAGATAGGTTACGGCCGCCCGGTTGGGAAAACTTGAGCAAGTGGCATTTGCTTGCACGCCGCTCAGGAATTCTTAGCCATGAGCCAATTAGGCGTGACTGCCAGCTGAGAAGCTAAGCAGCCACGCGCGACAGTCACAAGGTGTGCATGCATGCTGAGTGACTACGAGTTTGAGTTAAGCATGGCTAGGCAGAGGCAACATGCAGCTAAGTTGTGTGACTAAGCACGGCATTCTCGAAAGATGACGCTGTGTGGTGCCTGCGAAAGGCACGAATCTTGCCTGAGACATGCCATTCACTCGCACGCACCTTTGCCAAGAAGCAGAAGGAAAGCGAAGAAGGGCGCGAAGAGGAAGAAGGAGTTCCCAAGGCCATTGGAGGGCCAAAGCCCCACGCTTCTGACGACGCTGAAGATTCTTCTGTGTATCATAGATAAGTTAGGATTGTAGGAGTTCCCAAGAGGGAATCTCACGGTTGAAGAAGGAGAACTGCAGAATAGAATCTGCTAGGAGATTAGCACAGAGCCGGCCGAACGCCACGAGTGTGTGTGTGAAGCAGCCTTAAAATGGTGAGTTGTGTGTTGATTTCCAAGTTCTCAGAAGTCGCATTCGCATCTCGAAGAGAGAGAGTAGTATTGACAGATAAAGCTCTCAGTGAAGAACTGAGTGAGCCCAGCCTGGCAGTGAAGAGCTGTTAAGGCGCGGTGTTAAGTGAAGAGCTTGACCCAGGCCAGCATAGACGTAGTTTCAGAGTTTTGTAAGCTGACTTGTGAAAGTTAAGCGAAAGCCTGAAGGGCGATTTTCTCTGAATCTGACGTTGCATGTCAAGCTGTTTAGAGTGTGACTTCTGCAAACTACAATTTGCTCACCTGTGAACCCAAGAACCTTAAGGCATAAAGCCTATGTGGAAGTAAGAGACTTCCGTCCTTGTAAGAGGAATTAAGGCAAGGCAAGTATTTTTAAATTTCTTGCTAAAGTCTTAGGATAAGCAGATGGTGAGAGCCGGGTGACAGAGAACGTCACTCTGAGTGTTGGTCAAGGCTGCATGGTGCAAGTTCAGGAACCCAGGGATGGGTTAACCCTGGTAAGGCTTGTCACCGACACACGTGCAAAGGTCAATCAACCATGTCTGCCACACGTGAGGAGGGCCACCGACACATCAACCAGGCCGAAGGCACGCGTGCTGGAAGGCTACGCACGTGCCAAGGGACCGACACTTTTAGGCACGACAGCAGTCCGGTGTATGCCTGCGAACAATTGAGTTTTGGCGCAACGACCTCTACAAAAGCGCCAATAGTTATATTATATTGACAATTATCACATCATCTGTGGTCGGATATATCACAAAGATGGCAATGGAATTGATTCTTGATGCAATGTCGTTAGACCTTTTGAAATAAGTCACCACAATTCGTCAATATTGAATTTCTTCGCACAAACTCAAGAATTATTGAAAAAAAGCGCCAACCAAAAATTCTTTGATTCTTTTCGCCAAAAGGCCCCTTCAGATGAAAAGAGTTAGCACCCCATGGGTTGATCAGTGCAGCTGTGAGCAGCTTACTGCGGTTGAGTAAATCAGTAGAAGCTCGTAAGGTTACATCCTGATTCGACTGCATGTTCGTACACGTCGTACACGTCGAATGCTAGACATGAAGCTTGCACACGTCTTGTGACTGCGATGGCATGCAACTTCAGGTCATTCACAGATTCAAGTGGCATTTAGGCGCACATTATGGTCATGTAGTTGCTACGTCGACTACGAAGATTAGTCAGCGAAGACATATAGCGTCGACAATAATGCTCTTCACATATGCATATCGTTAAGCATGTATATAAGTTCTGTAAGGCGCACGCGTCTTTTTATGCGCAAAGTGCACTCCTATTCAAAGTCGAGGTGTAACTTCCTCTCAAATGTAAAGAAAACATCCTCTGTCTCATACTTTAGCAAGAATACCTGAGGTGCATGCACTTGGACATGCAGCCTCTGCTGTTGGGTGCCCCCATTGCCTGCTTTTGTCGTTAATGCCTCCACCTTCTCAGCCGGCACAGAATTAAGCGTACTCAACTAGGCCGCCAAATTTCTTTAGCGCCTCCTGACCACTCCTGACTGTCCCAGTGCATAGTTCCTTGTTTCCCCCTGACCCCCGTATAATCCTCCTGCGCCCACTACTCCGTACATTTACCTTCCGTCTTCTCCTCCACACACTAGCAGAAGTGGCTGTGGGCAGCCGAACTCACGCCAATCGAAGTACCCTGCAGATGCTGTGAAATAAGTACTACACATAATCAGTTAGCTTCATCGTCAGTCTGATTCTTGAGCAGCCCAAGTGAGTAGTGAGCAATCAAGCCACACCTTCCCGCTTGTTAGCTGCTGGCTGCCAAGTCAAAGGGGTCAAAGATACTTCTCACAATCAACTTCCTTGAGCCTGTCCACTCGTGTCCACACATCCTCGTCCACGTCAGCCAGTATAGTCAATCCTCTTTTTTCAAGTCTCTGCCGGGGCCATAGTGAAACAGCCATGGGAGAGTTTTGGGCGACATATAGCGTACCTCCAAGCCTGCCAGATTTTCCCACCCTCCTTCTGTCCGCCACCTGTGGCCTCCTGCTGTGGGTGGTGTGGAGCTATGTGGTGGTTCCATATGGCATCTGGCAGGCGTGCCGGCGCCAGGGCATACCCACCATGCCCTTCAGGTGACCAATCTTCTAATTTCCTTTTTCTATATGTATTTCTTATTCTTTCTCTGTTTCTCTTCCCGAGGAAGAGAAATGTTGCACCCCTGGTTCCTGATATGTAATTTTCTCTTTTTCTTTATACCCTCTGATGTCTGCACCCCTGATTTTTGGTACGCTCTTCTTCCCCCAAACTCCTACTCCTCTCCCCCCTCCCCCTGCTGTATGTAACAGAAGGGTCGTAGCAGTCCATTTCTATCTCATCTCACTCAGGCAGGGTCATCCAATTGCAAAGGATTGCTGTGTGTGAAATCTTTGTGTGTGTGTGCGCGTGTGCGTGTGCGTGGGCGTGTGCGTGTACAAGTTTGTATGCATACGATTGTGTATATGTATATATGTATACATATATATATATATATATAGATATACACATGTGTATTAAAAATCATGTATACATATATGTAAATACACGTATGTATATATGTATTTATGCTTCCCCTTGTGTATATAAATTAATCCACATGTTTTCATGATCATGCTTCCCTTAATTCTCTGTATACGTTTACCCATAGCGTAAGTTTTTCTTTGGCTCTCTCTTGAGGCGCTCCTTCATGCCTTTCCAACGGAAGGCCGAGCTGCTCTATTGAGAGAGAGGGGAATGAAGGATAGGGAGCAGGCACTTCGTGACTTGAATTTCTGTTTGCACGTGTGCTCTTAACACGTACTAACACATGAACGCGTGGCGTGTATCCACTCAATGTGCACACCCCCCGTGTAGGTTGTACGCATAGAGGGTGCTTGTTTACACGCAAAATTTTACGACACCCGTTTGTGATCTTATGTTCAGGGAGGGCAAGAGAAATGTGGGTGATTCGAAAATGAACATGCGGCCATTGTTGAGACTTGGGCCCTTTTCGCCATTACATACCCAAACATCTACACTCATGCATGCGTGCGTGTATATAGATGCATGTGTGTGCGTGTGTGTGTGTGCGTGTGTGTGTGTGTGTGTGCGTGTGTTTTCCTTTTACAAGAACTGCAGCGCCCTGGATTCAAAATCTTGGCACGCGAAATGTGCAATGGTCTCTTTGGACACGTGTAGCCGTGCTAGCAGCCGTGGCGGTCTTGGCGTTGTCGCACACTAAACGGCAGAAAGACTGGCACATGCATGCACGAGCACTTGTGTAAAACACGTGTGTGTATGCGTGGGTGGGCGCGTGAAAGGCGTGTGCAGTCTCACGCATGGCTTTGCAAATTTTTTTTTGCATCCAGCAATAACATCATCCGACGACTTCAAGTGCATCAGCCACGCATGCATTGCACGCAAATAGATCGCGCGTGCGCGCTTACATGCACGCTCACGCAAGCGCGTGCACACAAGCACGCCCGCGCCATTGGGCTCGTTCTGCTGCTGACCAGGCAACCCCTGGCTGATGGGTGGGTGGGGGGGCTGGTCATTGGGCGGGCGGGCGACGTGTGCGGAGCTCACCTTGAAAATGAATTGCACCAGGCCATTTATCGGGCAGCTCCCGGACATGCGTCGATTTGCGACCGCGACGCGCAATCCCCTGCCCCCCGATGGGAGCGGCTGCAGAAAGGACGGCCCCGAGTCGTTCATGGGCTTCCAGCTGGCGGCCATGCAGGCGCACGGGAGCCTCTTCCTCATGGGATTCGGGCCCATCCCGCGCCTCGTCATCGCCGACCCTGCCTTGGCCCGCCAGGTGGCATAACCTGGCCCACCCGGGAGCCTCGTTGCCCCGCCCTTGCACAGGCATGCTGGCTCCTCAGGAGGGCTGAAGTTCCCGCTTCCAAGTACTGATGTTTACGCTGAGGGGTGTGTTTTGCAAGGGTGCTTCAAGAGTTGCTGGGGCTGCTAGGGCTGTAGAGTGGAGATTCGAGAGTGAATGGAAGGGTGAGGGGTGAAGGCCAGGGTTTGCAGAGGCAGGAACTCGGCTGGGTGTATGTATGTGGTGTCGTCGGAATTGCTCGTGCGTAGGGAGGGGTCTGATTGAAAGGCCTGAGTCGAGGGTCGGAGTTTAGGGTTTGAGGTTCACATGAAGGCTTCTTGTCAGGATTAGGGCTTGGGAGGTAAGGGGCTTAGGGCTATGAGGTGCTGGGCTGAGCGTCTCACAGCTTGGAGCGGGGCAGGAAGCGTGCATGCGATGCTTTGCTGCGCACGAGTGAGTGGGAATGATGGGCAACGAGAAGCTCGGCCGCAGAAGTTTGGGTCGCCACGCCCTTCTCAGAATGTTTGAAAAGTATCAGCAGCACCATCCAAACCGGACCTTAAACCCGACCCAAAACCTGACCCAAAACCTGACCTCAAACCCTCACCCCTTGCCACGCATATAGATTCCCCACAGCACAGCTGGCAGTGCCCCGCTGAGCTGGCTTGGTCGCACGGGTGGGTGTTTGGGTTGGGTGGGGCGGGGTGCCG
>WELA01000937.1:213599-235127 GCA_009602735.1 Mesotaenium endlicherianum
CCCCCCCCCCCCCCTCCTCTTCTCTCAGGTCTTTCTGACGAGGGTTTGGTGAAAGAGGGTTTGAAAGTACGGATTGACTATAGGGCTTTGGTGTATCCGTTTTTTTGACAGGTAGGGTATGGGAGAAGTCAGGGTGTAAGGTACAACAAAGCTTGGTCGTTTCTTTGGGCTGGCTTGGCAGGTGGCTGCTCGCCAGGTGGTGGCGTGCTGCCACACTGCGTGCTGCCACACTGCGTGCTGCCACGTGTTGTGCTTGCTTCGTCTATCTATTGGTCGCGGTAGTGACAAGCTAGCGCTAGTGACAAGCTGGAACCCTTGAACGCTGTTTATTGTTGTTGCAAAGTCGAGCACCCCAGGATCTGACAGGTGGCACTCAGCATCAGTGAGGCAGAACAATGTGTTGTGTCATCGTCGCGTTTCCATTTCTTCTCCCCTTCTGTTCGAGCCTCTGTAGCGCACACCTGGTTTTGTCTGCTCGTGGTCGTTATGTTCGCTGCTAAAATTTCTATTGCTCTGCCCCAATTCCATTGCCCCCAGGCATGAAGTATAATTGGTCTCTTGCTCCCCATGTCCTGTTCTTTCAACCAGTTCAAGCATGAACATGACAGATGTGCGCCGGTACATGTGCTTGTACTTGTTGCTACTCATTTCCAAGCATTCTTGTGTGTTGCTTCCTGTATCGACGTCAGCCTTCATGTTTCAATCATCATGTCTAGTATGTACGTGCAAATTGTATTTGAATGTGGATAGACGCATATGTATGTATGTATATATATATATATATATATATATATGTGTGCATACAATTGCATATGCACGTATATATATATATGCCTCTGTATGTGTATGCGTATATAAACACTCATGACAATCGCGTTGTTTGCCCCATCGCGGAGCGCAGCGCATGATGGCCATTATGGTCGGCTGCACGCGCGACGCCATTGCCAGGTGGACTGCCGACGTGGCGCGTCGCCACCGCGCCAGCAATGCAGCGGCCCCCGCCACTGCAACCGCCGCCGCCGAGTTCGAGATGAGCAGGGAGCTCTCGAAGCTGACTCTCGACATTATCGGCAAGTCCGCATTCGGCGCCGAGCTCGTCGGGGCGGCGGGGGGGGCGGGGGCGGGCAGCGGGCGGGCGGCGTTCATCTGGGAGGGAGTAAACGAGACCGTGGGTCTCTCCGCCCGCATGGCGCTCAGCGGCCTCGCGTTCGTTCCCTTTGCCAGGCAAGCAACGCGCTGACACCGGTGTGGCGCCCACCTGGCGCTCACCTGGCGCATGCCTGACGCAGACTTGGCGCAGCCTGGCGCTTGCTGGGCGCACTCCTGGCAATCTCTCTCTCTAGTGCACTCCGATGCACTGTTTGTGCATTTTTGGGCAGTTTGCAAACATCTGGGCACGTTAAACACGGATTCTGCGTGCTGCGTGTGTTGGGGAGCGACGCCTTGCTGGAAGCGCAGCGTGCCTCAGATGCCACTCTGTATGTTTGTGCTTTCACTCAAGCCGGGCGTGCGGCCGGCAGACCCAGGTTTCTGTGCCCCGCATGCACGCCAGAATGTATCTATGCAGGGGGTTGATGAGTCGTATGCAGACGTTGAAACTTTTGACGTGTTGTACGCAGGCATTGAAACGTAAGAGACTGCAGTTTAAGTGTGCGTGTACTTGGACCGGGGGGGGAGATGGTGTTTGTTACTGTGTGGATGTGTGTAACAAAGGGAGGGAGGGGGGGAAGGGAAGGGAGAAACACTCGCTAAGCAGAAGCTGCACTCTTGAATTTGGCATCCTGCAATAATCTGGTACCTAATATAGTCCCGCGTTGTGTGTCTGTCATTTGCCCGTGCGAATCCATGTGGAGCCCTGTATGTATGCGTACTTTTGTTGCACGTAAATTCTATATACACGGTCATATGTACAATTGATTCCACTCCAGTTTGCTTCTAACAAATCTGTGAGGGGCGCGCTTCACTCTCTCAATGCCAGGCTGTTGCCGCTGCCCGGGCGGGCAAAGCTGCGCGCGCGCCAGAAGGCGATCCGCGCGCTCATGCTGGATCTCATCCGCGACCGCCGCATGCTCCAGGCACAGGTGTTAACCCTGCGTTGACCTATGCTGACCTCTGTGCACCACTTCCCGGTTGTCTACTCGAGTGTAAGAACTTGTGCATGAAGCATGGCCGGCCAAGTTCTTACCTCAGATACGTGGGTGTCGTTAACTGAAAGGTCGTTACCTTCCTGCAAGAAGGCGTAAATGGCCCACACCGGCTGTGCTTGGAGCGTTGGTAGCTACTTGATGGTATGCGCATCAAGTGCTTGTATGTTGTGGCGAGAGCTGTTGCTGCCGTGTTGCTTGCGCAAAATATACCGCCGCAAAAACTAACCCCTTTCGCTTCATTGCAACGAATGTGGTCCTTGTTGTGCTCTTACACTTTCGGTCGATTCTAGACTGCATGTGTTTCTTCTGCCGACCTGGGGAGGCGCGGGAGGCGGCTTGAAGGGACAGCGCTCATACAACTTTGTGTCATGTGAATATGCGCGCTCAATGTGCACGCCAGGGGTATAATGTGCACATTTACGCGCACGCGCGCGTGCGCGCACACACACACGGCCGTGCGCATCATGTGCGTACGTAGTTTTTGCAAGCAAACGGCAATGAGGCGGTGCATGACAGCGGCGGGGGGGGATTGCGTGCGAGCGCAGGGGCACGCGGGTGACGACCTGCTGGCTCACATGATGGCCGCCCGCGACAACGACGGCCAGCCGGGCGGCCCGGTCGGTCGGGCGGCGGCGATGAGCGACACGCAGCTGATGGACGAGTGCATCACCTTCCTCCTCGCGGGTGGGGCGCTGCCCCCTCCTCCCCTCTCTTCTGCTCTCCCCTCCCCTCTCCTCCCCTCTCCTCTCCTCTCTTCTCCTCCCCTTTCCTCCCCTCTCCTTTCCTCTCCTCTCCTCTCTTCTCATCTCCTCTGCTCTGCTCTTCCCTCTTCCAGAGTTGCCCCTCTTTCTCCTCTGCGGTCCGCCTCCTCCTCTCCACCTCTCCTGCTGTTTCCGCCTTCTCCTCCTCCTGCTTCTTCTCGTTCCTCCTCCTCTCCAGCTCCAGCTCCTGCTCCAGCTCCTCTCCGTCTCCCTCCTCCCCCTGCCGCTCTTCCTCCTCCTCTTCCTCCTCCTCCTCCTCCTGCGCTTCCTCCTGCCCCTCCTCCCCCTTCCCCATTCACCGTCCCTTGTCGCCCTCCTACACGTCCTCTTGCACTCCTCCTGCCCCCTGCCTCTGCCTCCCCCCCGTCGCACTCCTCATCGTCCTCCTCTGTCTTCTTGCAGTGGCTATGAGGCCCCGAGCTCGTGCCTGAGGCGTACAAAAATGCATTGTCCCACATCTGTCATCCTCGGCATTGACGAGCCTGGGCCTTCCCTCCCCCTCTCATCTTGCTCCCTTGGAGGGGAGTTGTGCAGTGGCTCTGACCTGGCCGTTAAAGTTGGTCTCGGCGTTGCTCTTGGTTGCGTTGCCTCTGTCGTCTTTGCTCCCGCACATTCGTGCTCTGCTCCCGCCTGGTTTTGGCTCTCAGTACCCATCATTTCTCCTCATCTTTTATTTCTTGTTCTGGTTCACAGTTCACGAGAAGCTCTCTGGTGCTTCGCCTGGTGCGTGGTACGAACAGTGCACGTCAAAACATCCCATCGTGTGTTGAAGATAGGAGTCTCTTACACTGCCTGTAAATTTGAGTGGTCGAGCGTGTATAACCGCCATCTAGTACATCAGTGGCCCGTTTTTAAAGCCAAACAGCGCATCTCAGCCACGTTATCATCACAAATTCGACGTTCAAAAGTTAAAGTTCTGCAAGCACGGGGCGCGTACTCAATCGAGATCACAAGATGTCAACTCGGTCAAGGAAGGTTCTGGCATCTGCTGGGTGTAACAGCATGTAAGGGGTACAGGATGTTGAGTGCCTTCTATGCCAGCACCTTAAGATGTAACAGCTGTACCCAAACGTATATACCATAACTGCAATTACCTTGTAAACACCTGATGAATGACCTCGAATAGATTTCAATCAGAAAACTGGATATGTGTTGCGCGCACGCGTGCAGGGCACGAGACGACGTCGCAGCTGATGACCTGGTGCATGTACCTGCTGGCCACGCACGCCACCTGGCAGCAGCGCGTGCGCGACGAGGTCCTGCGCGAGTGCCCCGACGGCGACGGCGCCCCCACCTGGGAACAGCTGTCGCGCCTCAAGAGCGTCCACATGGCGCTCCTGGAGTCCCTCAGGCTCTACCCCCCAGTGCCCGTTATCTCGCGACAGTGCAATGAGGTACCGTTCCACAAAAGAAGCAAGAGGAAGGAAGAGTGAGGAGGAGAGAACATGTGTGTGTGTGTGTGTGTGTGTGTGTGTGTGTGTGTGTATTTGGGGGGGGGGGGGGGGAGGAATCAATAGACAGGCGGCCATGTGCTTGTCAGAGACTACGCCTCTGGGGACCTGGCACAGGTGCGTGCAGCCGCCCCCCTCCCCTANGGGGGGGGGGGGGGGCAGTGAGTACCAGGCGAAGGGGGACTCTTGCCTGCTGATGAACTCCTTGAAGTTTATGGACAAGCACTTCTGTTCTTGTTCTTACGGAACCGCTAAATAAAAACACAGAATGGAGAGAGTGCAAAGTGTGAAGGATCGTGCGCACGTGTGCTTGTTCTGTGGAGTATGGAGCCAAATCACGCGGGTATAAGGAAGAAAGAAAGCACTAGCGGAGTCATTACTCTTATTTGCTCAGAATACAGTCCATCACAGCCAGCCTGTGGTGCGCTGCCTGTAGTTTACTCTTCTTCATATACATGTAACGTAAGCATGCATGTATGATCACATACATACATATGTGTGCGCATATCTACATGCATGTGTGTGTGTTTGTGCGCGTGCGTGTGTGTGTGTGTGTGTGTGTTGAGAAGTGAATACAAGTACATATGAATTCACGTACAGAGTGTGTAGAGACATTCATGTTGCCATAGCCCAACGCTCGGACAGCGCTGACAACATAAGGGGGACATCCGCATTCTCATGAGTCTTATCCCAAGGCTCGCACCGTGCTGAGAGTGCCGCTGCTCCATGCGCCACCTGGCGGGCTTGGCCGGTTTTGCGCAGAAGAGCCAGCTGGGCCCGTACTCGCTGCCAGCTGGCATCTCCTTCTCCATCTCCATCGGCGGCCTCCATTACAGCCCCCAGTACTGGGGCGATGACGTGATGGACTTTAAACCCGAGCGCTTTGCGGGTGAGACCAGACACGAGGCGTGCACGCGTACCCACCGCTTGGAGCTAGGGCTCTTGTTGAATCGCTGCTGGCGCGGGGGCCCCCAGTCACGCCCCTTTGCCCCCCCTGAACCTTCCCAAGATAAACCTGAACCAATATTCTCACAAACTCCATTGTGTTGGATAAGAGGCACAAAGTATGGTAAGCAGTTGTGTCCAACTAGGGCGTACTTCTGATTCTTACGATTGTGGCCAATTAAACAGAGAGGCGGTCTGTTAACCGGTTGCCATCTCTGGAGCTGTTTGTCAGTCACCTACTTGTACCAGCATGCAATTGAGCCTCGGGCAATTTGGCGCTTTAAATAAGCGCACTTGCCCCTCTCTCTCCTTCCTCCTCACTCTCCCCCCCCNCCGCCCCCCCATGGGGCGTCCACTCCCACTCCCGCCCTGCTCTCTCAAGCACAGCTACACCCGGCACCTGATGTGTTACATGTGTGTCCCTGATTCTGGGCTGCGACATGTCCCTCTAGAACCTGTATGGCAACGTGTTAAATGTTGTAATTCGTGACATCTCCCATCAAACCCTAATTTGCAGTTCTGTTTCCCTCGGGAGTTGTTCTGATGTTGTGACACTCTGTGTGGTGGCCTCTTTGTTGTGATCAGCTGCGATAGCCAATACCATTACTTACCTCCGCTTATGTGCCAATTAGGCGGTGGTGTTTACTTCGATACTCTGACTTTGACCCTAGTTTTTGCAGTCGTTCATTGCTTCAGAGAGGAAGAACTCTTCATAGTGGAATTCATTTCACACATGTGGGCCTTGATTTCTGTATGTGGGCCAACACTAAGCTCGTAGCAGATGAGTTTAGAGCTAACTTCTGCCAGGTGTCAGTTCATGAGGTGCTTTCTAGACTAGCTTAGTCTTCGTGGAAGTCATTGATTGGTGACGAACTACAGCATCTGTGATAGTTTTCCTGCTCAAGACGGGGTACCTTACATGCTATCAAAGGTTTTCCGGGGAACCTACTTGTAATTTGTAGGATATGAAGAGCTGTCTTTAATGTTGTGCTTTCTCTGTTTGCTTGTGCTTCTCTCCTTCTTCCCTCGCTTTCTACAGACGGCGTAGGGGCCGCTTGCACGCACCCCCAGGCGTACGTGCCCTTCAGCTCGGGTGCGCGCAATTGCATCGGGCAGACGTTTGCGCTCACAGAGGCGAAGGTGATGCTTGCGATGATCGCGCGTAACTTCTCCTGGGGGCTCTCTCCGGGATATCGCCACTGCCCCCGCTCCTTTGTCACGTTGCGGCCTTCCTTTGGGATGCCTCTCTTGTTGACTAGGCTCGAGAATTGATCTAGTACCCTTCGATTGGTTGCGGTGTTGATCAAGTTGGTTGAATATGTTCACTTACTGTTGACTGAGTGGGTGCTGTAGGTGCCCTTCCCGGATAGTTGGACCTTGTGATTTTACTTCTTGTAAAAACTTTGTGGGCCGTAGGGAAACGGTAGGTGTGGATAGCATGCTCGGTGCGGACGTTGATTGATGTGTGTTAAGCAAAAGTGACTCCTTGATCAATGGAATGCAAAGGCGTCAACTAGTGACTCTTTCACTGAAATCTGATGTTTTAGAACTTGGTGACCAATCTGTAATCTGGTTAAATTGATGTTAACGTGTAAACAATAGTTGCCCAACTTACATGGAAATCAAAGTGCATTGCGCCTTGAAGTTCAAGTTACCCTGTTGCAACACCAGTCTTTCTCATGACTTCAGTTATTTGAGATATGTATATCATCGTCTGAGCATCGAAGTGTTTGGGAGCATTGCAAAATATGGCAAACTAGTTGTGGCGAATTGTGACGCTTGTATGTATGTGCATGATCCATTCCAACGTGGAAGGTTGCAGCTCTTCACTCCATTTGTCATTGCCTGCTGTAAGAATTTCATATGTACGTCTTCACGTTCCCTCCCTCTAATCAGTCAGCTTTCTCCCGTCGGGCTGGACGCTCTCCTAAGCGCCACAACAAACCGCTGCCGCTCCGCCATGCTCGTCACGCTCCCCCACATATCTCCCGCACCAATTGCCTCATATGGCTGTTTCAACGGCCTGCACACTCTCGAGGTTCTCAAGCGCCGCAACGAAAGCGCTTGCGCTCACCCCCAGGCTCTTCTTCACGCCCCCCCCCCCGGCACGCTCTCCCGTACCAGCCATCAGTCGGCCCTCTCGTCGGCCCGCACGCTCTTGGGCGCCCGCATCAGCCATCACTCAGCCCTCTCGTCCGCCCGCCCGCTCTCGAACGTCTTGCACCAGCCATCAGACGGCCCTCTCGTCGGCCCGCACGCTCTCGAGCACGGCGAGAAAGCGCTTGCGCTCGCCCAGGCTCTTCATGCCCAGCTCCTCCCGCAGCTCCTCCGCCGTCAGGCCCAGGAGCACCTCTCCGCCGACGTCGTGCTCCAGGAAGGCGGCGGCGTACCGCGCAAACCCGTTCTCCTGCAGCCACCTGGCGACGTCGCCCACAGTCCAGTCGCGGGGGCGCAGCCTGGCGGCGGCGCCGCCAGCAGTCGCCCTCATGCTCAGCCTCTGGTCGAAAGACTCCAGCTCGCCCTGGTGATGCATTGCCTCCAGCTCCTCCTCCGAGAGAACCTCCTCCTTCTCTTCCCCTGCAGCAGCAACAGCAGCAGCAGCAGGAAACCTCAGTGCACGCGCCAGGGAAGAGAGCAGATCCTTCTTCCCGTCTCGCGTTCTAACCTCCAACCTTCTCACCTACTCACCTACTCTTCGTCCAACCTTCTCACATGATCCAGTTGCTGAGAGAAAGAGGCAGCCATGTATGGTGAGCCTGGCGAGGCCAGGTGTCACGAGAAGGCTCGAGTCATGCGCGCAGCATCAGCAGGGAGAAGGCAAAGGACACAACGAGAGAAGATGCAAGCGACGTGCTCAGCCGTCAACCTCAAGCCACATGGCCCACGAATTACAAACACACACGCACGTAGAACAACACACGCAACGCACGCATCACACGCGCAGGCACGTGCACGCACACGCGTACGCGTCGCGCACGCACACAGCGGCGCGTGCGCGAGGAGCGTAGGCACGGAGCGCAGGCAAAGGCTGGAGTCGGACGCAGCCTCACCGCCAGCTGTCATGCCCTCGAGCGTACGCCCGCCAGCGACCGCCAGGCGGTCGACCTTTTTCTGAACCTCTTTCTTAACCTCTTTCTCCCAGTCACTCGTACTGGAGCGCAACTTGTCGACCTCTTTCTCCCAGTCATTCGTAGTGGAGCGCCACTTGTCGATCTCTTTCTCCCAATCACTCTTACTGCTCTTCTTGGCAAAGCACCTGACAGCAGGAGCATCCCCTCTACCGCTCGCTCCGCCCACTTTCTTATCCAAAAGCCCCAGAGAGCACCCATGCCAGCCGACAGCTGGTGCCAGGACTATGCCACCTGTCCGAAGCCCTAGCCAGGGCGCGCCTGCCGCCTGGCACGGCACGCTGCAGTGAGAGAGAAACCCCGACAACCCTCCCTGTCGGTGACTCGCGTGTGTGAAAGGAGCCCTTCCCTGGCCCACCCAGCTCCTGCTCCAAGTACTCCTCCCACCGGTGCTGCTGCGATTGGAAGCATGCCACCTGTCGCTCCCAGCATCAGCAAGAAGTGGATCCTGCCCAAGGCTGCGGTGGGCAAGGCAAAGGGCGCCACAAGCAGGACTACATGATTTCTTCTGGGCATTAGCCTTCCTTCTACCACTCCCACTTGTTCCTAAGCCCGCCCTTGCAGGCCAACGAGAAGTCCCTCCTCTGCCGGAGTATGCCGGTGACTCACCAAGAAGACCAGTAGACGACACATGGCAGCATGCTATGCCTGCAACTTGGAAGGACGTGCTCAACTGATAAGAGGCAGAGCACAAAGAACTCGTCCTGCATGCTTGCAGAGGGGCCGCCAGGAGCCTGCTTTGACTCTGAAAGCGAGTTTGGTTCCGACTTTGACCCCTACTTTGGGTGGAGTGAGCCGAAACGGCACACTTTCGAGTAGCGAGTGCCGCAAGCACTGAATTAATTGCATGCGCTGATGCCGTCATGGCTTGTGCCTCAGTAGACGTGAGGACGGCTTATCACCGTACCTGAAGCGAAAGAGCGAAGGTGTAAGTTTTCACACACAGGACATGCCTAAAACATGTTCAAAGAGGCAAAGGATATCGCCATCCCCAAGCGCAAGGCCCGCGCTATTCAACGCTAGCTTCTGCAGGCTTCAGATCTTATGCTCTCAATGATAGCTGCTCCTTCCTGCACGAGAAGCTGCTTCAGTGATACAAAGGCTGGACAGTCCGCGTAGTTTCGAGATCCTGGAGATGGGATCCCAAGCGGCAGCGTATCTTTCTTGCGCTGAGGGGAACCTTTTAAGCTTGGCAGGGTGTCCATGCACCCTTCTCTTCAAACACTTCTACGGTTAAATTACTTCCTCTCTTTCGTAAGGCCCTACACTCTCTTTCGTGCCCTTACTGCTGCTCACTTCTAGTCAGTCTCGTTCATGCCCTTCATGCACCTTCATGCATCGCAATTGAATGTCCAAGAGGGGCCGACTCTTTCCCCTCACGGACGCGCCCGAAAAATGCCGACAAAACTAAACGTGCACGACATAATTGAAACGTCGAAGCAATTGACGTCAAAAACGTCGACGGGATCGACGGCGCCGGTCGCCGTCAAAACACATCAACCACACGAAGACAAGGCGGGGCCAAGCAAGAAGAGGCCTCGCGCCATGTCCGACTATCAAAAAGACGAGGGAGGGTCGACACAACTCACCACCCGGTGCGCCCCCCCGCTCCCCTCCTGCCAACGGCCATGGCTCCTGAGTCGTGAGGCGTCCCTGTGCAAACACACAAGAAAAACAAATGACGATTACGAGCAACGAGCATTTATCATGCACCGGCCTGGCGCACTCAAACCATGCACCGACGTCGAGGACTCGAACGATCCCGAACACGTCGAAACGACGTCACGTCCGCCCACGGAATGCGATGCGAACGTGCGAGGGCCCTTACTGATTTCCCCCTCACAGAGGTTATGTGAGGGGCGCCTTACTGACGACCACAAATACATACTACATCCTGCATCGAGAAACAAACACGTATGTAGTGCCCGTTTGTGGTCGTCAGTAAGGCGCCCCTCACGTAACCTCTGTGAGGGGAGATCAGTTAAGGGCCTTGCACGTGCGCGTCGGGATCCGTGGTCGAACGCGACGTCGATTCGACGTGTTCGAGATCCTTCGAGACTCTTCGTTGGCATCGATGCACAGTTCGACTACGCCGGGCCGGCGCACGATAACTGCTCGTTGTGGCATCATCATTTGCTTTTTTTTTTGCATTTGTGCAGGGACGCCTGACGACTCTCGAGCCATGGCCGCTGGCGAAAGGGGAACGGGGGGGCGGACGGGCCGAGGTGAGTTGTGTCGACCCTCCCTCTTCTTTTTGCTGTCAGACATGGCGCGGGCCCTCTTCTTGCTTGACCCCGCCATGTCTTCGTGATGGCTGATTTGTTTCATCGGCAACGGGCGCCGTCAATTTGTACAACGTTTCAAATTTATGTCGTGCACGTTTCGATTTGTCGTCATCGTTTGGGGGCGTCCGTGAAGAGGATTTGTCGGCCCCCTCACAAACATTCAATCCGATCTAGTAAGGGTACCAAAGACTGTGAGAACGAGGCATGTTCTGTGTTCGTCAGTAAGGCGCTCCTCACGTAACCTCTGTGAGGGAGAAATCAGTGTGGGCCTCGCACGTGCGCGTCGGATTTTGTTGAAAGGGGCAGAGTGCCCTAGTGGAAGCGTAGTGACTCACGAGGAAAGGAACTAGTTGCCATCATACTAGAGAGTGCAGCGGCATATCACTAACAAAGCTTAGGAAAATTACTCAACATTTTGAGTAGCAGGAAACTGCTCACAAATGATGTAGGATGAAAGACCTTGTCATTACAAACCCGTAGAAATTTACAGAAGTGAAAACTGATAAGAAACAAAGAAGTTATGCCTATTTATAATTTTCTGCCTAAATGCTCCCCTCTAGGAGGAAGTTACGGATTTTCCGAAGTGTTCGTCAAATCGTCCCTTCCAGAATGTTCGTGAGTATGCCAGATCGGTCTAATCTGACGCGTCGGGCTGAATTGACGTCCACATACATGCATCGACATTACTAGAATATTCTATCTTAGACGCGCTAGGCTAAACCGAAACTTCTAGGTAAATCGACCTAGTCGGCACTCCGCGTCAGCCGAACTTACGTGAAGGTTCGAGTTCATTCTAACGGGCCAGATCGCTCGACGCTGTCGGTCAATCCGACGGTCGCGCTCACCGCGAATTAAGGACAGTCGTCAACCGACCTCAAAACTAATTAAACTTTGGAAATCCATAACTTTCTCAATACTTGACCAAATTCGATGAACTTTATATCAAAATGACCACAAAAATGCATTCTACACTACTATACAATCAAAACATACTTTCATGAAACTCAAAAATGCACTTTATAAACCTATGACCTTACATTTGTGGTCGGACGCGCGTCAGGCCCTTCGATGTGTTTGAGATGGTTCGAAACGAAGGAGGTTCGCCTGCGCCGAGCCGGCGCACTATATGTGCATCGGATGTCGTCAAAATCATAATTCAATTGACATTTTTTTGGTTCTTGTGTTTGTGCAGTGACGACTGCCAGGCCATGGCCGCTGGCGGGAGGGGAGCGGGGGGCGGACCGGTCTAGGTGAGTTGTGTCGAGCCTGCCTTGTCTTTTTTATTGTTGGCCATGGTGCGAGGCCCTTCTTGCTTGGCCGTGCCTCTTTGTTTTTGTGATATTTGATTTGTTTCGACGCCGACGGGCGCCGTCCAGTTGTTTCGACATTTTATTTTTTGTCGTGAACGTTTTCATTTCTCGTGATCACCGATTTGGTCACGATGATGCTTGCTTTTCAAATTTGTCGTTATCGTTCGGGGCGTTCGTGAGGGGAAGTTGGCCCCCTCAAAATTCTGACCACAATCAAGAACGAGAACGAGCCCGTGGGGTACGAATTGAATGTTTGTGATGGAGCCGACAATTTCCCCTCATTAGCACCCCCAAACGATGACGACAGATTAAAACGTTGACGACCAAAATTAAAACATCAAAAAAATCGACGGCGCTCGTCGCCGTCGAAACAAATTCAATATCACAAAGAGCAAGGCGGCACAAGGCGGGGCCAAGCAAGAAGAGGCCTTGTGCCATGTTCGACACTAAAAAGACGAGGGAGGGTCGACACAACTCACCTCGGGCGGTGCGCCCCCCCGCTTCCCTGTCGCCAGCAGCCATGGCCCGTCAGTAGTCGTCAGGCGTCCCTGCACAAAGACAAAAGAAAAATGAATGACGATTCCGATGTCACAACGAGCATTTATCATGCGCCGGCCCGGCGCAGTCGAACTCTGCATCGATGTCGATGCAGAGTCTCGAATGATCTCTAACAAGTCAAAACGACGTCTCGTCCAACCACAAAAACCAACCCGCACGTGCGAGGCCCTTACTGATTTCCCCCTCACAAGAGGGTACGTGAAGTGCGCCTTACTGATGATCACGAATACGGCCCTATAAGGCCCGATACTTCCATTACATTCATTCCACGATGCTTTTAGAGAGGAAACTTCCTCGCCAAGTCATTCCGATGTATTTCAACTACATACGATTAATTTTGATTCTCAAGAGTAGCCCGTCATTAAAAGTCAAGGTAAGGAGGTGTTGCCACGAGCATTATAGCGCTCCCACCTGGCTCACGCCATGCCGAATATCCTATGCTAGTCTATGCTACACTGATAAATAACGACCATAGTGCGGATGTCCGAGCATCGTTGACGCTTGTATCGACAGTTTTCTTGCGTGAAATCCTACTATCTACACAAAATTATACGTTGAACGAAGTAAAAGGGTGAAAGGTTTGGGCTAATGCAAGATAGACAAGTGTTCGTATGAAGCTTCACCATGTCGTACAACTTATGACCATGCTTCCACCATTTCTTTTGTAAATTTATCTATTGATCAGTTGACCAACACTTGAGCAACTTGCTGATTGTAAGAAGAGTGCGTTTGTTTAAATTTAAAAAGATGAATCTTTTTAGTGATTCATGCATAGACCATTGTCAAAGTGTACCTGAAGCTGTTTGTGGTTGTTCTTGTTTTTGAAATAATCACACGTGACTCTTTTTGAATATACGGGTGTTCTTAACTCAAAATGGAGCATGCAACATCTCTCAACATTTTGATCCGCGCATAAATGCGATGGCACACGACACGGAAGTGGTTGTGCCACACACAACTAAGAACTATGACCTTTTGCATCAGGTCAAGAAGCATAAGTAACTGCACACTAGCATTCTTTTTTCTATAAGAGGGGTTTTTGGAGGGTAATTTTTTTGTGATTGACAATAGCCAATGTTGTTTGATGATACAGAACTTGGTGACCAATTGATCTGTAATCTGGCTATATTGATATTAACGTGCAAATAATAGTGGCCCAATTTACATGGAAATCAAGTGCGTTGAGCCTTGAAATTCAAGCGACCATGTTGTAACACTAATCTTTCTCATTACTTCATATAAATTTTCAGACATGTACATCAACATGTGAGAATCGAAGCGTTTGGAAGCATTGCAGAATGTGACAAACTAGTCGTGGCAAATTGTGACGCTTAATGTATGTGCATGATCCATTCTAAAGTGGAAGGTTGCAGCTCTTCACTCCATTTGTCATTGCCTACCTGTAAGAATTTCATATGTATTTTTAAAAGAGTGGAGCTAATCTGATCATTATGTTCTACTTGTTTGATCATTTGTTTGGAACAAGGTTTGTAGGCTTTATGCTTTATCCTCCAACAGCAAGCAAAATTGCTTAATGCGGTGAAACTTGTGTCAAGCGTACATTGAGAACTTTGTGTTGCTTCATTGAGCTA
Organism: Mesotaenium endlicherianum; assembly: GCA_009602735.1. Taxonomy (NCBI): domain Eukaryota; kingdom Viridiplantae; phylum Streptophyta; class Zygnematophyceae; order Zygnematales; family Mesotaeniaceae; genus Mesotaenium; species Mesotaenium endlicherianum. Next base: position 227,777 of record WELA01000937.1, read on the forward strand.
CATTTGTCAGCCTGAATGAAAGCATATCACTTGCCATTAAGACGATTGGGAGAATATGTAAAAGTGCAAGATGTAGAAGCTTGTAGAAGGTTCTTGAGACTATTGAGGATTATAATATATTACGCATAGAGAAAGGTTAATTCTTGCGGAAAGCTTAAAGGTTGCGTTTTAACAATAGACGCATTCTAAAATATAGGAGTTTATTTATCAAGTGTTCTTGTAAATATTGACAAGAATCCATTAACTGTACTATAGTTCTTGATTTATTTTCTACATCTAAACTTTTACAAGGTAGATTGTCATAAGATGGAGTGCATGAGGCGCACTAGTATTCTCACAATGTGAACAAGAAGAACATGTCAAGGAGCTTTGAAGATGTCCATGAAGTTCTCAATCATACATCTTGAAACAAAAAGCACAGAATTATATTAATCAAAAACCTCTTGCGAATGAAATATAAAGTGAACGCAATTGTCGCCAACAAAATTTATCAAAGCTTTTGAACACACTACATAAACGTAGGCTAAGTGACAGAAAATCATTCTGAATAGCTTACGAGTCACGAATGATCACGGTTGTGGCTTCGAACCGACTGGACACAAACTTCATCCTGCATTGTCCTGCATGCTGCAAAAACAGTAGAGACCGTCACTAAATCACGAAGTGGCACTACGTCAGTAAACATGGAGCTACTTGAACCAAGCTGAGGCCAGCTGTAGCTGGCTGGAGCAGGCATAGAAGGTTCCGCAGTTGATGACGAGGACGTGGTCGATTGGATGGCGTCAGCCAGGATCAGCAGGAAAAATGTCAAGATATCCAAGGGTTTCCGTAATACGCATTGAGCCTGCATTGAGCTACATTGAGCCAGCATTGAGCAGCTTCGACGATACCGTGGGATATACTTGCTTATATATCAAGAGTTACTTAACAAAATATCCGGCAGCCTAGATTGTTCCAATTGCTTCGGATCGTACACCTCACACGTTGTGTTTGTAGATTCCCCGATACGTTCTCATGAGCCATCGTGCATCCTCGGTTTGGCATGCTCCATGACTGGCCGATTCTTTGCACCCTCATCTCATCTTGCAAGCGACCTTCTCCATTTTTTGTGCTCCTTTGAAACCTAGGGTTTTTTGTCCACGGCTTTTGTTTGATCAATTTGAAGGAGCTTCTTGAGCTACGTTCAGGTGCGTTCAGCTGTGCGTCAATGTTAAGCAGCATGCTACCGTGTAGCAAAAATACATTTTGATTGACGGAGTCTGAGATGTATATGTGGACAAGTCTTTGCATACCTCAATTTGGTCTGAAGTTAATGGATGACTTCAATGTTACTGGGATTATGCTTTAGGTAGTTAGAAGGCCACCACAATTTTTAAACTGATTCGTTCTTGTAAGGACATCAATGAGTCCAACTAGGAAATAAGCTTGTTTGATGAATTGGTTTTGCAGCAATGGCGTCCGTAACAATGGCAGCAGTCTCTTTCATGGTCCCATCCATGAGCTTGAACAGCGGGAGGTCCGCTGGGCAGGTTGCGTCTACATCTTCTGCTCGCTCCCAGCTGTTTGGCTGCACCCTGCGCATGAACGTGTCTACTCGCAAGACAATTAGAGTTGCCAGCGCAATCGTCTGTAAGACACCACAGGTAGGAAAGCTTGTACCACCGCAGTCAGTCATTTGGGTCTCCATATTACATCATGCCTTGGCATTTGGTAGATGCAACTTATCTTGCTGCTTGTGGCATGTTGTAAGGGGTGTTGTAAGGAATGGGGTAACATTTGTTGCAAGATTCGTGTCCCTGGGCAGTAACGTTGCAGTTTCTGACTGGCATCTGATTATGTTGGAAAGTTTGCTGCTTTACCAATGTGGGGTAAGGGATGTGAGGCAAGTGGGTCATTGCTCATACATTACACTCATCGATCGATGACGATGGGCTGTATGCCATGGGAGCTGGGATGTGGTAGTTTCGCAATTCATAGGCATGTGAATGATCGTCTAAAGGTGGGCACAGATGGAGCTTGAGGGGCAGGATGCTGTGTTAGCTGAAGTCTGTATGGTTGGTGCCCCGTAATGCAGGAGCTGGACAACAAGCTAGAAGCTCTTATCCAGGAGGCCAAGGACCTGTGCGCCACCGGATCCACTGGTGAGTGTGCAGCCATGTGGGATGAAATTGAGGAGATTTCTGCTAACGCTGCCCACAAAAGGGATGCTGCCAAGGGGGGTGTTGACCCTCTAGAGAAGTTCTGCGAAGACAGCCCTGAGGCTGATGAGTGCCGCACATACGAGGATTAGACTTATTTAGCATGGCCGCAAATTGCTGTCTGATAGAAGTTTTTATGGATCACTAGCTAAGCTACAGAGCTATTAGTACTTCACGTGTATGGCCATTGGTGGTGGTGAAATAAGTAAATTGAGCAATCTAAATGTCGATTGGTGATGGGGCTAATTGTGGATATGGAGACAGTTTTGGGACGTTGTGTCGCTACTTCGTACTCTCTCTCCCCTGTTGTGTGGTGCCTTTGAATGGATGTCTTTCATAAAAAGCTCGGTGATTGTACACCGTGATACCTTGATTACTAGGGGTGTTAGGGTTAATGAGAATTAGTGTTTGCTTAAGTTGCACTGTCATGTGGGTCTTGTATGTTGCATTTATTGAAATGCGACACGTAGATGAGAATGAGTATTCATGATCTTGTGGCTAATATGATGTAGTATTCTGATAGCTTTGCAGATTCTAGCTGGCTGCGCTGTTGTTCAACTGCTCATTGTCAGATGTTCTATATCGATAGTGTGGAGTATTAAAATAATAATGTATGACTGGCACTGGTTAACAAATCATATGCACAAGTTTTTCAAAGTTATCAATTGCAACAGTGAATTGAAGGGACATTGCAGGGCAAGCAATCAAAAGTACCAATCACGAGAAGTTCCTTCCTATGAGAGGCCTTGCACTGCAAAGGTTTACGCTGTGAAGTATATATGAATGTAAGGAGATGATGCAAGGCATAGGAAACTTAAATGTAATAACTTCTGAAACAGCTCAAGTTACATGTGAGTTAGGTATCAGTTTGAATTATGAATGAAAGTGACGGCGGGCCTGAATCTATTGTCTTTATTTATTTCATGCACGAGCAATTTGCGAACTATGATCTGATCAACTCAAAAATACCGTGTTGAACCATCACTCATGCCTAAACAGAATGCAATTGAACAGTAGCTTCATATGCTTCTTGACCTGATGTGTCTTATTCCTTAGCTGTGTGTGGCACAACCACTATCGTGTTATCTTGTGCCCTCGCAGTCATGCGCGGATCAAAATGTTGAGAAGTGCTGCATGCTCCATTTGGAGTCAAGAACTCCGGGATAACCATTAAATAGGTCACTTGGAATACATCCTAAACCAAGAACAACCACAAACAGCTGTAAGACCACTTTAAGAACGGTCGATGCTTGAATTAACAAAGAGAATTGTTTTCAAAGTATAAAGCATATGCATGGAGGTGCGAGCAAGAAACGAGAAACTAAGCCATTGCTCTTTCTCAGCATAAGTTGGTCAAAAACTGGTGAATAGAATAATTTACGAAATTAATGTTAGAAGCATGAAGGAGAGTCGTACAATATGGTGAAGCTTCATATGAACACTCGTCTATCTCTTATTAGCCCAAACCTTTTCACCCTTTTAACTTGATTATGGCTAACTTTGTATATACTAGAATGTAACGCGAGCGTCGACGCAGCCCGGACGTCCGCTATGGTCGTTACATACTAGAGTAGCATAGACCAGCATAGGCCATTCGGCATGGTGAGAGCCAGCTGGGAGCTCTGTAATGCTCGTGACAGCGCCTCCTTACCTCGACTTTTGGGCGACGGGCTACTCATGGCGATCGGAATAATCGCAATTAGTCGAAATACATCGCAATGACTTGGCGAGGAAGTTTCCTCTCTAAGCATCGTGGAATGAACGTAGTGGAAGTAATTAAGCGTAGAAAGTGTTCGAAGAGAAGGGTGCATGGACACCCGGCCTAGCTTGAAAGGTTCCCCTCAGCGCAAGGAAGATACGCTACCGCTTGGGAATCTCAGCTCTAGGATCTCAAAACTACGCGGGCTATCCAGCCTGTGAATCACTTCAGCAGCTTCGCATGCAGGAAGAGCAGCTATCACATGAGAGCATAAGCTTCGAAGCATGCAGAAGCTAGCGTTGAGTACCGCGGGCCTTGCGCTTGCGGATGGCGATTTTCTTTACCTCTTTGTACGTGTTCTAGGCATGTCCTGTGTGTAAGAAGCTGCTCCTTCGCTCTCTCGCTTCAGATACGGCGATAATCCGTCCTCGTCTCCTATTGAGGCACAAGCCATGACGGCAGCAGCGCATGCAGTTAATTCAGTGCTTGGGGCACTCGCTACCGAAAAGTTTGCCGTTTCGGCTTACTCTACCCAAAGTAGGGGTCAAAGTCAGAACCAAATTCGCTGTCAGAGTCAAAGCAGGCTCGTAGCGGCCCCTCTGCAAGCATGCAGGACGAGTTCTTCGTGCTCTGCCTCTTATCAATTGAGCAAGTCCTTCCAAGTTGCAGGCGCAGCATGCTGCCAAGTGTCCTCTACTGGTCTGTTTCGTGAGTCACCAGCATATTCCGGCAGGGTTACAGGAAGAGGAGGGGCTTTTTGTTCTGCATGGGCAGGCCTAGGAACAAGTGAGAGTGGTAGAAGAAAGGAGAATGCACAAAGGAAACCATGTAGTCCTGCTTGTGGCGCCCTTCACCTTGCCCACCGCAGCCCTGAGCAGGAGCCACTCCACGCTGATGCTGGGAGCAACAGGTGGCATGCTTCCAGCCGCAGCAGCACTGGTGGGACAAGTAGCTGGAGCAGGAGCTGGATGGGCAAGGGAAGGACTCCTTTCACACACGCGAGTCACCGACAGGGAGGGTTAACGGGATTTCTTTCTCACTGCAGCGTGCCGTGCCAGAAAGCAGGTGCACCCTGGCTAGGCCTTCGAACAGGTGGCATGGCCTCGGCGCCAGCTGTCGCCTGGCACGGGCGCCCTCTGGGGCATTCGGATAAGAAAGTGGGCGGAGCGAGCGGCAGAGGTGATGCTCCAGCTGTCAGGTTGCAGTGCTTCGCCAAGAAGAGCAGTAAGAGTGACTGGGAGAAAGAGGTCGACAAGTGGCGCTCCACTACGAGTGACTGGGAGAAAGAGGTCGACAAGTGGCGCTCCAGGAGCAACCGGTGGCAGGGGCGGCGATTCAGGGGCGGTGGCAGGAAGGGCGGGGGCGGGGGCCTTCGCGGGAGAAGAGGGCGCAGCTTGGGGGGGCTGGGGATGGCGGCGGGGGCGATTGCAGGGCTTGCGGCGCTGACAGCTGGTGCTGCAGCCCTGACAGCTGGTGTCGCCGTGGCATCCACCGCGGTGCTCTTCCCGCTCGTCATTCCCCTCGTCCTGGGGACAGGTGCCGTTATCTTCGCCGGCGCCGTCGCCTCGCTGGCGGCAGGGCTGGCGCTGGTGGTGCCGCTGGTCGCGCTCTCATTCGCCTTCCTGGGGCCCTTTGGGGGCCTCTTCCGGCTCCTGCTCCCGCTCCCGCTCCCCTTTGGCGCCATCGGTCCAGCTGTCGACAAGCTTTTCTGCTTCGTCATCGTTGCCAACTTCCTGGGGGCCCTGGGCGGCGCGTACACGCGCTCCAGGTCAGCAGCAGCGCCGGGCGGCGCGGGCAGCGGCCGGCCTCTGAGCAGGGGCCAGGAGGCGGCCGCGCTGCTGCTCGACATGCAGCCCCTGGCGCCAGGTGTCACCGCGGCAGACGCGGCCGCGCCCNTGCGAGAAGGCAGAGCTCTTCAAGAACTGCCTCGTCTACGGCGCCCCCGCGCTCTCCTTCCTGCTCGCGTCGGCCGTGCTGCCGGGGTTCACCCTGTTTGGGGGCGGGTACTTCCTCGGGAACGGGTGGTGGCTGTCGCTCCTCCTGGGGGCCGTCCATCTGCAGCTCGAGCGGATCAGGGTCAACGACTGCCTGGCGGCCGCCGGCGGGCGGACGCTCGAGGGCATGACAGCTGGCGGTGAGGCTGCCTCTCACTTCGCCTCCTCCGCCTGCGCTCCTTGCACGACCGCTGCTGCGGGCGTGCACGATGCGTACACGTGTGCGCGCGTGTGCTGTGTGCGTTGCTCTGTGTGTGTGTTGTTCCGTGTATGTGTTGTGTTCCGTGGGCCATGTGGCGTGAGGTTGACGGCCGAGCACGTTGCTTGCATCTTCTCGCGTTGTGTCCTTTGCCTTCTCTCCGCTGATGTTGCGCGCACGCCAGGGCTCACCATATATGGCTCCCTTTTTCTCTTAGGAACTCAAAACGTGAGGAGGGTTGGATGAAGAGTAGGTAAGTAGGTGTGTAGGTGAGATGGTTGGAGGTAAGAACGTGAGAGGGCAAGAAGGTTCTGCTTTCTTGCCTGGCGGATGTGCATTGACGCGTGCATTGGTGCTTTCTGCTGCTGCTGCTGCTGCTGCTGCTGCTGCAGGGGAAGAGGAGGAGGAGGTTCTCTCGGTGGAGGAGCTGGAGGCAATGCACCGCCAAGGCGAGCTGGAGTCCTTCGACCAGAGGCTGAACATGAGGGCAACAGCTGGCGGCGCCGCCGCCCGGCTGCGCCCCCGCGACTGGACGGTGGGCGACGTCGCCAGGTGGCTGCAGGAGAACGGGTTCGCGCGGTACGCCGCCGCCTTCTTGGAGCACGACGTCAGCGGAGAGGTGCTCCTGGGCCTGACGGCGGAGGAGCTGCGGGAGGAGCTCGGCATGAAGAGCCTGGGGGAGCGCAAGCGCTTTGTCGCGGCGCTCGAGAGCGTGCAGGCCGAAGAAAGAGTTGATTGATGACTGGTGCGGGACGCTCGAGAGCGTGTGGGCCGACAAGGGAGCCTACTGATGGCTGGTGCGGGAGGGAGAATGTGCGGGGGGGGGCGTGAAGCGGAGCCTGGGTGTGAGCGCGAGCGCTTTCGTCGCGGCACTAGAGAGCGTGCAGGCCTTCGAGAGGGGCGACTGATGGCTGGTGTGGGACGGTCGAGAGCGGGCAGGCCGACGGGAGGGCCGACCGAGCAGATTGGTGACGGGGATATGCGGGGGAGCGTGACGAGGGCAGGCCGACGAGAGAGACGATTGAAGGCTGATGCGGGACGCTTGAGAGCGTGCAGGCTAATGGAAGAGGGCCGGCTGATGGTCTGACGCGGGAGAACGTGCGGGGGGGGCGTGAAGAGCCTGGGTGTGAGCGCTTTCGTAGCGGTGCTAGAGAGCGTGCAAGCTGATGAGAAAGGCAACTGAGCAGGATGGCGAGGGAGATACGCGGGGGAGCGTGACGGGCCGGGCGGAGCGGCAGCGCGTTGTTGCGGCCGGGGGGAG
>WELA01000937.1:235703-248144 GCA_009602735.1 Mesotaenium endlicherianum
GGGGGGGGGATGTGGACGAGAGGAAGGGTTTGCTGCGACGCTATAGAGTAGAGCAAGAATCTCCATGGTGATGCACTTGAGAGCCTGCAGGTTGGGGGAGGCTGCCCCAATGCAGGTGTGCCGCCGGCTGGTGGGAAGCGAAAGCGCCGCGTGCAAGCGTGTGGGCGGCGGAACTTGGTTTGGGCGGCGCTTGAAAGCGTGCGGTGCGCTGTGCAGGGTGTGGGCTACGTTGCCTATGAGTAGGGATAGAGCTCAAATAGGAATGGAGAGAGGTGAAGATGTACAGGTTGTGTGAGTGGACACCCTTCCAGTGCGGATGGAGGCGGGGCAGGGGGGGTGCGTTGTACAGGCTGTGGATAGGATGTGAGGGTGATGGCCTCTAGGTTCGAGGATGCTTTAAGGTTAGCTGTTAGTGCAGCTTGTTTGAAATCATGTGCAAATGGAATAGATGTCAGTGTCGAGCTTAGGGGTCAAACCCCTTTTTATTGACAAAGCAGTTTTCTGCGCATTTTTTGTGATATATTGATGTCTCTGTGACACTGTAGACAGCAGTGCCCTGTACATCTTTTCTTAGTTATCATCAGTGTGACTCTAGTTTATTACAAACTGAAACTGAGATATCACGATTTGTTCTGGAACTCGAGAGCAGCAAGTTTGGAGGCCCCGTGAAGGCATGTCATTTGTGTATAAGGTGATGTAAGTAGTAGTCTTATAGAGTGAAAACCTTTTATGGGCCATGCGTGCTGAGCGTGCGCGAGACGAATGCTGACCTCATGCAGGATAGGTGTCCACCAAACTGCTCATCGATTTATTTTTTTGGCATTATGTAGCGATATAGAACTTCTTGGTTCACGACGCAGAACGGCACTTATTAACTTAGTTTCGACGAGTTTGTCGTTTTTGATATGTTGATCCGTGAGTGATGGTAATAAGGCAGCTGCTGCGTGCCTCGATGTCAGTTAGCAAAACATGTTACTTCTGATGAGTGATATTAATACAACATGTGTGAAGCCAATGCAGCCAGCTAGGGCCAACTCCCAATCACAATGACCGCCACCTCAAACATCTCCATTTGTGCTCGACAATATCGTCTAGCTAAGGGTGTAACAGCGACACATCAGCACCTCATAATATTGCAGACCTTGTTTTCTTATGGGACTATGAAGCATGTATGTAAGCCCTCGAGTTCGAATGGAAACAACCAGTCTGACTGGCAGCACGCATGGGCAGGCGACTGATACTGGACTGCTCAGAGCCAGGGAACGAGTTGCATCATGGGTGCCCTGTCAAAAGCGCACATCTGTCACGACAGAATAAGCTGAGATATTCTCAACAGTCTGAACACGGACCTCAGAGTATTCTCCCCAGCTTATCTGAAAAAAGTATCGTCTAAGAAGCACATGACTACACCTGACACGGCTGCAAGGTGCAAGGGCAAGCATCATACAGATGCAAATTCACCACTGGAACTTATAAACCCGAGACCTTGAATTTCTAGAGCCTCGACTGCGACCCGACCGGAACCACGTCGGAGAGCGACAAGTGTCGTCTCGTGCCTGGTGCATGCCAGCAGCGACGTGCGTCATGCCACGCTGGCGAGGCAATGAACGTCGGCAAGCACCCGGTGTTCAAGAACGTGCGGAAGCGAGTTGGGTCGTTGCTCCCCACTCCCAGAAACGACGCAAGGCAGCCAGATTGAGGCATGCGAATGATCCACCAGTTTTTCCAAGCCGCCATGTGAGCGAGCGAGCGAGCGCCGCAAGCAAGCAAGTGAGCAAGCGTGCGAGCAAGCGAGCGAGGGAGCAAGCAAGCGAGACGGCGAGTGAAGCGGGGCTGACTGCCACACAGGGCATTGCAGCCTTGTCACAAGTAAGCCACTGCACTCAGATCTCGGTGTCGATCTGGAAGGCGACGCCGTCAGCAGTGCGGAAGACATGCGTGGTGTGGTCCACCACCTGCAGGAAGCGAGCAAGCAAGCAAGCCAGCAAGCGAGCAAGCAAGCAGCCGAGGGAGAATCCTTCAGAGATGTGCCCATTGCCTCCTCTCGCGCCTCTAGCGCCAACTCGTATCAGCAAACAGGCCCACTCCTAATCAGCACGTGCAGGCGGCAGATGGGGCCCCACGAGGGCTGTATTGAGCTTCTCTCTAAAACTTTAAGGCCGCCCAAACATTTGCCCGACATATCAATGGCTCTCTCCGCTATATATACACAATGTGCCGAGGCCGAGTGCAAGTGGGGCTACATGTGGACAAACGGAATCGCGCAAGCAAGCTGGGGGCGGCGGCAAGATGGCCCGTCCGACCCTTCCAGCGAGTTCAAAACTAGGAAGATGAGCGAACCAGATGCAGGCCCAGGGTTTTAGCAGGTGAGCGTTTGAGAGAGCTTTGCTGAAGTAAGCCAGGCGGCCAACGACATTGCTGAACCCTGAACCCTAACCCGGCCAGCTGGCGGCTTTTTGCGAGTCCATCTGGTGGGGGCTTCTGCCCCCCAGGGCCACTAGCTAAGGCGACAGGAGCCGGGCGGCAAGAATCACTTGGGCCTAGGGGTCACGTTTCGGCATTTTAGGTTCTGTATCTAGGGTGCAAAATTCATGGGCTGTCATTTAGGGTTGGCATTCTTTAATAGGCTCCAAGCAACAGGGGCGGGAGGAGGGTCCAGGGGGGCGAGCGTTGAGAATGAAAAAGGGACTTCCAGCTGAGCACAGAGGCAGTGCCGCCCGGCTTGGGCCTTCGGCACTGGAGTGGAAGCAGGGACTTGGGCTTCTGGGTCTTAGAATCTAGGGTTTACATTTTTTGGGGGCAGGGTTCTGGGGGTTCCGGAATTCATAGGGTTTGGAGTTATAGCGGGGTCGACATGTTGCACAAGCGGAGTGCAGCGCGTACAGCACACGTTTCTTGTCGGCAGGGTTCTAGGGTTGAGATTTTGGCGCTGAGGATTTTGGGATCGAGGAAGAAGATCCGAATCCAAATCATGCAGCGACGCGCGGAGTGCACGTTGGCGTCGGCAGGGTTCTAAGACTTCAGGGTTTTGGGGCTGAGGGAGAGGCTGGACCAGGGCTGGCAGGCGTGTAACGCGCGTCGGCAGCATCGGCAGGTTGTGAGCCTTTCGGGGCCTTTGGGAGGCAAATGGAAAACGTTGTTGTCGGCAGTTTTCAGGATTTGGAAGGCAAATTATTTCGAGGTTTTGGGATCTTAGGGGTCGAGCAAGAGCCAGGAGCAGCCTGGCAGGCGGACGACGCGCGGTGGTGCCGGTAGGGTTTGGGGCTTTTGAGAATCTCAGCTCTCGTAAGTCAGGATTTTTTGGTTCTCAGGATTTTAGGGCCGAGGGGGAGGTTGGAACAGCCTGGCAGGCGTGTCGCGCGCGCGTGGGTGTCGGCAGAGGTCTACTAGGGCTTGAGGCAGGGTTTAAGGCAGGGGGGAAGGAGGAAGAGCACGAGCCAGCCTGGCAGGCGCGTGGCGCGCACATTGGCATCGGGCAGAGCTTAAGCCTTTTAAAATCCCAAGTTTCGGGGCTTCAGGTTTGCGGGGTTTAAGGGTTCTAGGAATCCTAGGGTTTCCAGGGTTTAGGGCCGATGGAGAGAGGCAGCGGGCGCACGATGCACGTTGGTGCCAGCAGAGTTTGAGCCCTTGAGAGCTCAAGTGTTAGGGTTTGGGAGGGTTGGGGGTTTAGAGAGGCGGGCGGGCCAGCGGGCGGGGGGGCAGGCGGACAGGTGTCACGCACGTTGGTGTCGGCGAGCTCTAGGTTGTAGAAGTCCATAAGGGGATCCGCAAACATGGGGCCCGCGTGCCAGGTGGCGGCGTGCAGCTTCAGGAAGGCGGGGCCGTCAATCCGAAACACCGCCACGTCCTCCGGCCTGGGCGGCACGTACGCGTGCCCCGCTCTTGACACCTGTCGCCCCGGCTGGGCGGCTGCGGAGGAGCGCGCGGAGAAGCGGGGAACGGGGAGGGAGAAAAGCTTGCGAGTGCTTTGAGACACAATCTTGCCAGGTGTCCGTCTCACGGAGAGCTGAGGTTAGGGGAGGCCTAGGGGGTGGATTGCCACAATTGCCAAAGACAGCGATTTCTTTACATGTGTGTGTATTACGTATAAAATGGAAAGATACACTTTTTGTACAAGTGTATATACGCGTCTATATATATGAAAGGAAAAATTGAGGAGAAGTATCGAGAAGACATGAGAAGGAAAGGGGGAGGACGGGGCACACAGCTACAAAGACAACTCCACGCGCACCTGCACTCTGCTTTAGGTGCTCGCAGAAAGACGAGCCAAGTGGATAGACTCCTGAGGCATTCCCAGCACCTACCCCCACCTCCATTTAACGACACCGATTCTGACGCAGGCGCAAGTTGCGCACTAGTAAGAAATTACAGACTCCTGGAGGCCACCCCAACGCACCTACCTCTATTAACGACACCGATTGTGACACAGACGCGACACGTGCACTCATACGAATATACAGCTAGCCTCTTATATCTGGTCGGGGTGGCAGGGTGGGTCGCGCACGCTGGCGAGAAAGCGAGAGAGCGAGAAAGCCACACAGACCCGAGGAGGCGGGGAGGATCGACGGCGCGGCCACGGCCAGGTACCAGGGGCGAGCGCCGACGGAGCCAAGGCACTGCGTGACGCTGGCGTGGTGCGTGATGCAGTCGAATGCCAGGGGCTTCTCGCGCAGCCGCATGATGTAGAACCTGCTCCCCCGCGAACCGCAAACAAACCGTAAACCGCGAGCCGCGGACCGCGGATAGACGAGCGTGAGGGGGCAGCGCAAAGCACAACGCAGCGCAGCGGGCTTGGACGCCACCTGTCGCGCGGCTACGGGGTGCCGCGGAGAGGCGAGCGGGACGGGGGCGACGCAGCGCAGCGCAGCGCAACGCGCAACGCTAGGGCTTAGATGCTGCTTGTTGTCGCGCAGCCGCGGCGGGGTGAAGGTCCCGCTCCCCCGGAATCAGATGCGCGCGTGCGACGGCAGAAGCTCCGCAGTGTGTGGAAGGGGGGAGCTGTTGACCATTGACTGCAGGGGGGGCGGGACAGTAGAGCCTTCCTCCAGCAGAGCAGAAGCAGAAGCAGAAGCAGAAGCAGTGCCGAGTGGAGCAGAGCGGAGCAGAGCAGAAGCAGAGCAGAAGCGGAGCAGAAGCAGAGCGGGGGAAACGGAACGCCTGCAGCATTTGAGGAGGCTCGAGCAGCAGGCGCGGGATGGAGGGCGAGCTGCCACGCGAGAGGCGGGAGCCGAGGGGCAGCGCGAAGGCGAGCAGGATGGGGAGCAGGAAGAAGGGGAGTGGGTGTGAAGAGGCAACGCGAGGGCGTGGGTGGCGTCGCTGCGCCACGTGGCGTAAAATCTGGTAGCGGCGCGCGCGCGCGCGCGCATGTGTGTGTGCGTGCGCGCGCGCGTGTACTTAGTGTGTGCGTGTGTGCTTAGTCTGTGTCTGTGTGCGCTTCGCGTGTGCTTAGTGTGTATGTGTGAGTGCTTAGTGTGCTTAGTGTGTGTGTATGTGCGTGTGCTTAGTGTGCTTACTGTGCATGGCGTGCTTAGTGTGCGTGTGTCTAGTGTGAGATATGTGCGCAGCACGTGCATTGTCTCCCTAAGTTGCTACACAAATGGAAGAGCTGAGCACCCAACCAGGTCTCAGTTCGAAGCCACGGACCAGCCCACAAAGAAGAAGCGAGATCCAGGACCTTTGCAAAGGCGCCCAAATTCAGAAGTCTACCCATAGGACTGAGGACATGTGTCAGTGATAAGTCTAGGCTGAAGCAGCCTCACTAAAAGAAAGATAAGAAGAAACCTGGTCACTGACCAGCAGCACGAGTCTACTGCTGCTTTGTAGCTGACTACTGGAAGTCAACCAGTGGCCCTGGGGAAGTTAACTTTCAGGTCAAAAGTCAGCTGCATTTGACGCCTACCTAGGTAAGCCCTGGCTGAGGTCCAGCTCAGCATCTTGAGGCCCGTACTCAACGCCATCCTCTGAGGGACCCACAATTTGACCGAATGGAGCAAATGCCTCCGCTGTAAGCTCCAAGGGCTTGATCCGCAGCGTCCTGACGGAATTCTCGACGTTATCTCCCGCGTCTACAGATGTCTCATGCGTTGTAGGTCCAGCAGATGACGACCTACAGAGAATCGTGCTGGACACTCTGCGCTTGACACTGTGGAATGGATGGCCGAGTGAGCATCCGACGCTGGCATTACGGCATGTCATTGCAAGTGGCCTGCTATCAGCACCTCTAGCTCTAGTACGAATTTGCTTTGACTTGTAGTGTACGGGCTGCTGTGGACCCACGATGATACCCGCCAATTCTTTTGTAAGCTTTATGCTACGAAGTGACGAGCACAATGAGGAGGACATATCTACTGCTGCTAGTAAAGCCATGTTGGGCGACAAGCACTTGACGGGATGTGCACCAGGAGCGGTATATAAGTAGCCTTCCTCACGATCCCACGTCAAAACATATAAAATACCAAGGTCGTAATCCCCACCTATAGGAAACGCCGGTCAACAGGATTGATGAGATGTTACTGCACGGTTGTCATCTCTTGTACCACGAAAGAAGTAACATACTAAGATCGCATGAAGGTGTCGAAGGCAACGATCCTCAACTCGACATGAGTGTTGGCTTCTGCGTAGTGCAGCTAAATGAAAATAGGTGCGAAATTAGTGCCGAATTAAAATGTTGCCCTGTTGTAGCCTATATGCGCAAGGGACCCAGTCGGAACCAGGTCGGAACTCATTAGAAACCGTGCAGGCAAGTGCGAATCAATAACCAGCTGGTGGTCATCCTCAGGTCTTGCCGTTGACTTCAATGAGTGCATATCCAACCACAGAGTTTGTTAATAATCAATCTCAGCTTCTTGCCGGAGTCTTGTAACCTAGCTGTGGCTGCTAGCTATCATTCTTATGCATGCCTGTGGCTACTATCATCACTTTGCCATTACCTCAATTGAAGGCTTCTTCCAAGTCTTTAAAATCTTAGCTTGCTCCCCCATAAACAAAAGATTGAAACATCCCAACTTTAAATATTTACCTCTACTTAGTACGGTAGGAGTATGTGACCATGAGGAAAATCAGAAGTTCGATGAAAAGAATATGCTGACGGAGCTATTAGGCCACCAAAGAAGAAAGTGTAGCTTATCCATAACTAGGGCTTGCCAATTATTCTTACAATATAAAAACCTCACTATTATACACAAAACCTGCAAATTTGTGACCTCGGCAGTGAATGAACACAATAAGAGCAATTATAAACATGTATTTGGCAAAACGCAAAGTAGAAAGCTCCTTTGAAATATGCTTGAACAATTGTTGATATAAAACAGAGTTATGAGCCTCTTGTTAGCCTTGGCATTTGAAACAACAAGCAGATATGTAATCCTCTGAACAACTTTATCTATTATTTATTCTCGTAGTCATAACGTGAGAATAGAGCGCCCATCCGAGGGCCGCGATCGGTCGCCTGCCGTCTGCAAGTGCACTTAGTAGTTGTTCTTTCATGCCTCTACAATATCTTACCCAATATAGGAATACAACATATAAGAAAAAACAATGTAGATAGTTACTTGCATAATATCAATCCACCAATGCTAATCAATATGGACACGTGTTGTTTGGCTTTATAGACGTTTGTAATCAACGTAATTGCGAGCTCGCTCCTTAATAGTGCGTAAGTTGTTCGAGGTACAATCTTCTATACAGTGCTGCAATACTATACACACATCATGGTACTACTTGACGAATTACAAGTTGCTCGAGTGGCTCAATTCACCGACCGAGCTGAAAACCATATGATAGATGCAAGGGCTGTTTGTAACTTATTCAAATTTCTAACTAGTATAGGGGTACAATGACAGAGAGAATTCCCAGAAAAGAAGAAGTCTCCTGTACACTTGGAGCCTATTTTCTGCTATAACTACCTTCACAAACTAAAAGCGCTTGTTGGACACATGGCCGTATACTCCAATCGAGTAAAGTGTTCAGCATGACAAATGTTTCTAAGCTTGAATCAGTCTCAATTAAATCGCTTACTCGATGACAGCTAGTCCTACTTAATTGCCCAACTAAAATGGAGATGTACATGTGTCAAGGTCCAAATTATGGATGTTGCTTGTGCCCTTGGCCTACCAAGTTTGTACCCTGAGGCAAGTGCAACTGCTCTTAAAATTGAGTATTTACTAAAGTTGTCCACATCAATTTTTAACACATTTCCAGTGATTCGAATTGCTCAATATGTAACCTTTGTATGAAGTAATTAATATATATTTAGTATGTGCTGGAATTAATATCCAACACTGCCAACATAGACATTTTGTGCAATAAATATGAATAATGCTAACAGCCCCTTCTGACTCTAGCATGTCAATTGCCAAGGCCGTGCACGAGTAAGCTACGCTAGAGCCAGTATTACTCTGCATGCAACATGGGGGCAATGGACTACTCTAAGAAATAAAATCTCCTCTTTAGAGTTATACTCAAGGCATACTTTTGCTCACGTGTAGGTACTCCACCACCTCCACTCTATTCCTCGCTTGCATAAAGGAGCTGAAATTTACCCTCCATAACTTATTTAATGGATGTGCATATACATGGCTACAGTAATATGTACATTGTATACATGTCATTGCAAGACGCGCTGGTGGAGAAGCGTCTCCGGTGAAGCCAGTGTCAGACAATTGATGATGATGATGATGATGATGATGATGATGATGATGATGATGATGATGATGATGATGATGATCGACGAATGAATATAATATATATTAATAATGAATCATGAATAGTAGACTTACGAATCTCAGTTGGCAAGCAGGCTGCTCTCCGCAATCTCGTCGGGGCAATTCCGGAGCAAAAACCTGCCCATCTGCGCCTTGGGCGTCTCAAGGGGAGACTGAAGGTATGCGTAGGGTTTGGGGGAGAGGCAGAATGAGCCGGGGCTCTGAGCATAGGGGCTGGGAGAGAAGCTACCCATAGGAGGCATGCCGTAGGGGATAGGCTGGTCAAGAGGGCTTTGACCAAGGAGGGGCTTAGGGCTTTGACCGAGCCGGCTCCTCCCAGGGCTCTTCATGGCCCCCCCCCTTGCCCTGAGGCCGCCGAAGAAGGAGCCGCCGCCACGTGGCGAGAATGCGGAGCCCCTGCTGTTGGGCGAGAACGACCCCCTCCTCGGCGAAGGGCTGTACAGGACCGGGCGGGGGGAAGCAGACAGGCTCCGAGTGGGAGAGGGGAAGGGGCAGGCGAGGGGCAGGGAGAGGTCAAATATTCCCCTGGAGGGGAGGGGGGGGAAGTCAGCGAGCATGCTGTCGAACCAGAGTTGGTCGAGGCCCCCTCCCCCTGGGCTGAGGAGGAGGCTCTGCCCGGAAAAGTCTCGGAGCTGCCCATACCCTGCCCCGCCGGGGCTCAGGTCCTGCCCGAAAAAGTTTTGCCTGCCCGGGCTTGGCACCTGCCCAGGGGGCCGCCTCTGCTGGTCCAGCCCCCCCCCGCCAGGGCTCAGAATCTGCCCGAAGAGCTTCATCTCGGGCGAGCCGCAAAAAAAGTGCCTGCCCGGGCTCTGGGCGAAGGAGCTGTCCCAGGTGGCAGGCATCTGCGGGGGGTGCTGATGTGGCAGCTTCTGGGGCCCCGGCAGCTCCAGGCCCATGGGGCACCACCTCTGCGGCTTGCTTCTGATTGGCTGCTGCTTGCTCGCGGCTGCCTCTTCTGGGCCCACGTGCACTCCAGGTGTTGCCCTCTCACGTGTTGCGTCCAGCTGGACCTTGTCCAGGCGTGCCTCCCCGCCTGATTGTGCCATGTCACCCTTGCCAGGTGGCAGCAGCTCCTGCATCCCTGCCAGATCCCCCTGTTCCCCTCCTGTGCCTCCTCCTGCTCCTCCTGCTGCTGCTCCTGATGCTCCTCCTGCTGCTGCTGCTGCTGCTTCTCCTGCTGCTCCTGCTCCTGCTGCTACTGCTGCTCCTCCCCCTGCCATTGCTGATGCTTCTCCCGGCCCTAGCAGCCCTTTGCTTGCTGGGCTTTCACTCGGCAGGTGCGCATCGTCAGCGGCCGTGGCTGCATCGGCCGAAGGAATCCCCACTGCTGCCTCCTGCTCCTCCTGCTGCTCCTGCTCTCCCTCCTGCTTCCCACTCCTCTGCAGCTCAGCCTCCACCTCCTCCACATTCAGCAGGCTGAAAGTGATGCTCCTCTGCAGCGCCAGGGCGGCAACCACCGGTGGCGCCAGGCTGGCAAAGGACGGCGTCACGCCGCCCACAGCTTGTGCCTGCGTGCTGCCACCTCCACCGCACGCTTTACCCTGCTGCTGCTGGTGGTGCTGCTGCTGCCGCTTCTGCTGATGTGTCGGCGCCGCATGTCCCCTGCTCCGCACATCTGCGTGTGCATGCGCTCCGCTGACGACGCACGCGTCCATGTCACCATCGTCACCCTTTGCAGGTGCAGGTGCAGGTGCACCTTGGGGCGCAGGTGCATTTGTATCCGGTCCATGAAGGTGCGGCCCCCCTCCTGCGTGCGGAGTATCCGAGCCTGAGCCTGAGCCTGAGCCTGAGCCCGGCCGCTGCTGGCACGCCGTCCCCTCCAGCTGCTGCTGCTGCTGAGCAGCTGCCGCACAGCCTGCTGCGGGCAGAACTGCGTTCACACTCGCATCTGGACCAGCGGCTAGAAGCGTCCTAGCAGCGCCGCCTCTCGCTGCCGCCCCTCGTCCGTCTCCTCCTCCTCCTCCTCCTGCTGCTGCTGCTGCTGCTGCTGCCGCCGCTGCCGCTGCCGCTGCTGCTGCCGCTGCCGCTGCTGCTGCCGCTGCTGCTGCTGCTGGTGGTGTTTTTTCTGCTTCTCGGCGTGCCTCTCCTGCACCAGGAGGTGGCGGTCGGGGTGGCGGAGGCGGTGGGGGTAGGGGCGCGGATAAAAGCCCAGATGCTTTCCCGCGAGAAGAGTGCGCCCCCCAGCAAATGGCAGGAGCTTGCTCCCCCCCTGTGCCGCTGCTCAAATCTGGCCCCCCTGCAGCCTCTTGCGCCTCTCCCCCTTCTCCTCCTCCTCCTCCTCCTAATGCCGCCTCTGCCGCTGCTGCCGTTGCTGCCGCTGCTGCCGCCGTGTCTTTCCAGCTAAGGCGTACATGAGGAGTGGTGGCCCAATCCGTCGCTGTCGATGTCGGATTGCTGACGCTGACAAGAGCACCAGAGCTGCCAGCTGTACCTCCCCCAGAAGGCGCCCCTGGGGCTTGGGCGCCGGGCGTGCCGATGCCAGTGCCACCTGGCGCTGAGGAGTGGCCCTCTTTGGTATCGACAGCTGTCACATGTGGGGAGGGAAGTGGCGCTACACCGTTGCAGCTGATGGCGGCGACAGCGGCAAAGGCAGGGCGAGGAGGACAGGTGGCGCGAGCGCGGGGCGACGCGGCGTGTGCCGGCGGCCACGTGGCGGACTGGAAAACCGTCGCTGCTGCTGATGCTGCTGCCACCTGTGCAGGTGCCGATGGCGGTGCCGGTGCCGGCGCGTCTGCTGCTGCGGGCTCTTGAGCAAGTGCTGCTGCTGCTGCTGGCGCTCCTGCTACTGCTACTACTGGTGCTGCCTCCGCTGCCGGAGTGAACGCCGGTGCTGCAGCTGGCACAAGTGCTGGTGCTGCTGCTGCTGCTGCTGCTGCTGCTGTGCCTGCTGTAAATGATGCTGCTGCTGCTACTGCTGCTATGGGTGCGTCTGCGGCGCAGAATCTAGGCGGGGGGGGAGGGGCGGAAGCAGCATGGTACGGGGCAGGGCCAGGTGGCGCCAGGGGGGGGGCAGAGATGTGAGCGGTGTATGCGGCAAACGTGTCGGGAGAGTCCAGGCTGGCGCTGCTGAGGTGGTGGTGGACAACTGTCGCGTGAAGAGGGGGAGAGGGCTGGTGCTGACGTGGACTGTAGAGAGGGAGGCCGCCCGCCAGGTCGGCGAGGCAGGGGTGCGGGAGCTGGGTGGGGGAGAAAGGGTCGTGGGTGGGGTAGATTTGCGCAAAGGCCATGGGGCTGGAGAGGGGCCGAAACGCGCCGAAGGCGCGGGATTGTGGGGAGAGAGCAAAGGGGCTGAGCATCGAGCCGCATAGCGGGGTTTCTGTTCACACACGCACACGCACGCGCGCACAGTCATAAACGCACACACGCACACACATGCACACGCGCACGGACACACACACGGACAAACACACATGCACGCACATACGTGCACACGCACGCACGCGCACACGCGCGCGCACGCACACACACACACACACAGGCACACACACACACACACAGGCACACACACACATACACACATACACACACACACACACACACACACGAACTCAAAGGGGCTTAGTATAGCACTAGGCAGAGAGGCTGCTGTCCACTCACACATCATGGAGGGGCTTAGTATGGGTATAGAATTAGAGAGTGTTGCTGTTTGCATGCGCATGCGTGCGCTTGGAAAAACACACAGACACACACCCTCCTCCCCTCGCCCCCCCCCCGGCCC
>WELA01000937.1:253927-264628 GCA_009602735.1 Mesotaenium endlicherianum
GGAGGGAAGAGGAGGAAAAAGTAGAGGAGGGGAGTCAGGGGGTGGGGGCGAAGGAGGAAGAGGAGGGGGAGAGAATTGGAGAAGGAGAAAAAGGGAGGAGGGGAGGGGGGGGAGAGGGAGAGGGGAGACCTTCTGATGGGAGCGGAGAAGCAGGGCTGGCAGGCGATGACAGGTGGCAGGTTCCGGTTGCCCGGCGAGGGCGGTGAGGGCGTGGGGGTGAAGCAGATGGAAAAGAGCCGATTCTCGCATTTCGACGAGAGCAGGGAGACCGCCAGCTTGAACGTTGCTCTCCCTGGAGAGCGACAGGTGTCATGCGCAAGCGGAGCAGTCACGTGTTAGGGACCGCTCTGCCGCTCTGCCGCTCTGCCGCCCAGAGGGGGACACCTGGACACGGAAGCGCCAGGGTGGGCGCATCCAGCCCTATCGGGAGAGACATAGTATGCACACTCAGTACACATGTCCAGTTCACAGAGCGACAGGCAGGCGCCCGTCTACCATTGGCAGCCATGGCTTTCCCAGGACAGGCTCTGACGTGCCAAGTGGCGAGCAACGGCGTGCTAGATGGTAGGGGACAGGTGGCAGGGGGGGCTGGCGGCAAGACCTGCAATCATGTGGGTGGGTCTGACGTGCGATGGAAACTCGACGCCGTTGAACGTGGTGTACAGTGCTGGCTCTGACGGCACGGCGCCACCTAGCGTGCCGGACGTGCTGGCGCTGCCGCCTGGCGCCGCGTGAGTCGTCTCATCTGGCTTCACCAGACTGCGCCACGTGGACCACGCAGAGCACCTCAGAGATCAAGCTACGACAGAATGTGATGAAAAAAAAAAACTAGGAAGGACGAAACACCAATCGAGGCGCACAAGTGCCAGGTGGCATTGAGTTCCAGAACAAACGAAAGGAAGGAACGAAAAGAGTGGGGTGGGTCTGTCTCCACGTGTCCTCGCTTGCTGCACCACGTGATGTAACAAACTCACATACACGCTTGTGCTTACTATATACCACATATATCTCATTTGTGCTCAGAAAATACACATATGAGCCTAGGTTGTACACATGTGTGCTTGAAATATATATGTTTGAGATTTAGGATACACGACTTTGTGCCTAAGATATACATCATACCTGTGATCGCTTGCATATGTAAGGGATGCCGTCAGCAGCAGCTCCTTGTTGACTGGCCGGTCCTGCTCGGCCCAAAGATGCACACGGAAGAGGGTCAGGGTAATCAAAGCGAGAGTGACGAACACGACACACCGAGAAGGCTCACTGACGTGCGGCTGAGCGATGCAAACACACCCACACGCCCGCGCACACGCGCACATCCACACACAGGTGCGTGCACTCTCTTATCCCACATACGCACGCACACATACACACACACTCACACACGCGCGCGCGTGCATGCACGCACGCACGTGCACATACACGCACACACACACATCCACACACACGCACACGTGTGTGCGCTTCCCCCCTCTCTCACTTCTTCTCACACACACACAGACGCACACGCACGCACACACACACACGCGTGCGCGCACGCACGCATACCCACATGTAAAATAATTATGACTAAGCATCGCAGATACCATAAGTTCACTCAGATGCTCCAATTTTTCTTCCCCACGGGACATCGCATGGAAAATTAAGACAAACATAACGGGGAAAAGACTGGTGAGGCTCCGGCAGAAGAAGGGAGGGCAGACCCCGCAACAGCTGCAGTCTACAAGAAAATGCATGTGAGAGCAAACGAGCAAAAGTGAACCTGCATTTCAACAAGAACACAAAAAACGCAAGAGAAATCAATCAACCAAACAGACAAACAATCAAACAGACAAACAAACAAACAGACAAGCAAACAAACCTGGGTGAATTGAGGACACTTGCAGGCATATCTGAGTTTATGAAGGGGAGGGGAGCAGCTATTGAAGCCGACGCTGACATCAGCACTTCAATCATTTGACATCAGTCACCAATATTGCATTTATTGAACCAGGTCTTGACTTCTGCTCTCCACTACAACCAAAGGTACGAGTCTCATTCACTCGCAAAACTACTGTGAAATTTGCCTCAGCCACCAATGACGACAAACAACAATAAAGCAGCCAGAGTAGCAATCAGATGACGATTCACTACTTCCATTGCACACACTCACACACGCACACACACACACACACACACACACACACACACACACACACACGTGCGCGCGCGCACGCGCGAACACATACACACACACGCACACACGCACATACGCACACACGCACAAACATGCACACATGCACATATGCACACATGCACATATGCACATACATACACACACACACGCACACACGCACACACAACGCACGCACGCACACACACACACGTTCGCAAGACAAGCTAAGCGACAACAAACAACAGGCAGCGTGACCCCCAGTTAGGGACATGCCACAAGCGACATGCTAGCTTCCCTACAGATTTGATGTACTGCAGGTGCAATGCACTGCAGGTTCAATGTACCTGGTCATCAAGGAGCTGGACATGGAGGACGAACTTGCGGCGGCAGGAGGCTTTGCCGCCCAGCACAGACAGCACCTGTGTGGCCCGCGTGGAGAGAGAGAAAAGGTACCCAGCATATAAAAAGAAGGGAAATGGTGTTAGCTACATATACATGTATATGTGCATGCACATTGCATGCACATGTATGAATATGCATATGGGAATGTATATGGGTATGTATATGGAAATGTGTATGAATTGAGTACAGGAATGTCACCATATTGACATGCAGGTGTGCACACGGATCTATGAATTTGTGGAAATGTTTTTTGAAAGCATGCGTGTGCCTGTTTGTACAGATGACCAACGAATCATCTGACAGAGACATGTGTGTGTTTGTGCGTGCACATCCATGTATGCTGTGTATGTGTGTGTGTGTGTGTGTGTGCGCGCGCGCGTGTGTGTGTGTATGCGTGTGTGTGCGCGCGCGCGCGCGCGTGTGTGTGTGTGTGTGTGTGTGTGCGCGCGATTGTGTGTCTGTGTGTGCCTCTGCACATGCGTCCATGCATAGGACAGGTGTCAATGCTGTGCACCGGTGAGATCACCACGAGCAGCTATGCCCACGTCCGTCGTCAATTGAGATTAGACATCGACGAGTTAACGTTGAACTGACAAGCTAAACACCAACAGGCTGATGAAATAAGCTATTCAAAGAGGAGAGTGCATCGAGAGAGACTTCACCCTCGACGAATCCTGAAGTCGTAATATAGTGGCAGGATGATGGAGCCGGTAAGCTAGCGGAAGGAGGAGGCTTGGAAGTGCATTGAGTAAGTCACAATCAGACTCTTCTTGAAGGTCAAGGCAGAGGCGAGCCCAAAGCGCAAATGTGATTCGATGTTAATATTCAATCCCATTGTGGATGTGAGAAAGTAAAGAAGGCAAATTCAATTACAAAAACGTAGCTACACAAGATCTAACAGAGCCGCCCTTCCCCCGCACGGTTACTCATTTGGTTTTAAGACCTGGTACCCTTCTTCAGCCGCCACGTACAAGAGACAACCCCTGATTGTATGTCAAGGCGTGGAAGGGGCTCTCAATCATATTAAAGATGCAACAGGAACTACAGTATAGAAGTGTCCTCTTATTTCGACTGCACCCAACATGCGACTAAGAGGTTTCTTCTGGTCTTTTCTGCCGCCTCAATCAATGGGAAAATGCAGAGGTGATCATGTAATTGGTACTCAGAAAACGTCATTGCGGGAGTGTCATGTTTACAAAGAGAAGGTTGCATATCTATTGTGACGATTTAGTGCGTGAAAGTCCCCCCCAAGGAGGTATTGATATAGGGAAGCACGAGGTCCTTAGGATCCAGAAAAGCAGGAGATGAAGAGGAAGGGACCCATTCAAGAATCATCCCTTCTTGAAGAGGTGATCTGCATTCGCCATTTTAAGCATTAAAGTGTTCACAAATACAGCCAGCAAAGGAAGGTCGAAGTCGCTTTCTAGTGGAGCTCACTTCTGACGATTGGCTGGGATCTGATCCAGGGGGGAGAGGAAGATGCGGCGCTGTGGCAATGAGTCGATATTTTGGTGGGACTGCTGTCGAAAACGTCAGATTGGACGTGCCCGAGTCAGCACAACCCTCCTCAAGAGCATCCATCATGTGCACCAACTTTATGTGTCAAGTTAATGCGGAGGACAAGCACAAAGATGTATGTGGGAGCAAAAACGTGCGTTATGTGCATGTGTTGGTTATCTATGCGTGAGAGATATTTGTTGCACCAAACGCAAGACGGTGAAGGAGCGTATGAGGAAGAAAAAGTGCTCGCCAAGAGGTTGGAGATACTGTGTGGGTTGTACACAGTTGTACGAATTGGCCGTGGTCGTTATTTTACTTCACAGGAGGGGAAAACCGACGCGGATTGCACCTAGTTTGCACCTTTTGGTAGGTTGTAGGGCACAGTAGGAAATGGCAGGCAAATGCACCATGTAAAGAAGTAATGACGTTTCGTGTCAGCTACAAAGTCTAATGCAATCACTAGCTTTCGGGTGTTTCCGGGG
Organism: Mesotaenium endlicherianum; assembly: GCA_009602735.1. Classification (NCBI taxonomy): domain Eukaryota; kingdom Viridiplantae; phylum Streptophyta; class Zygnematophyceae; order Zygnematales; family Mesotaeniaceae; genus Mesotaenium; species Mesotaenium endlicherianum. The sequence goes on from WELA01000937.1 coordinate 258,470, forward strand.
CCTGTCCTGAAACGCCATCTTCTGGCCTGGAAACCGTGGGAAACCTCTGCTGGCGGAGGTTTCCTTTTAGTGTACTAAAGATGAAGCAATTATACCGTTTTCAAAACCAATAAACATCCGATTTAGACAGCTTCTAACAGCACTTTCGCATTGAACATAGATCGGATGAAAATTCGTGAAAGCATGAAATAAAAAAGCACGAAAGTTCCGGGATGTAGGATCGACGCTCATTAATCGTCGCGCTTTGCGAGTTCATGTCGTCATCACATTGCACTTTCATCACCTCGTCATCGTCGTAAAACTGGGCGGTCCTTCTCGCGGATCCTGTGAATATGGGCGGGCATTCGAGGTCACCCTAACGACAGTCGGGATCGTACATGTCAATCTCGTCAAAGTACAAGCGTGATGGCACTGTTGTGTCTCTTGAATGGCAAGTGCCGTTCCTGAGGCGTTGGACCGTGAAAATTTGCACCATGGAGTTTCCTGAAAGCACGCAAATCAGAACCAAAATAATACGACATGTCTGGCGGTGAGGCAACATTCGTGGCTTGCAGCATTTTTTTGCACGAAGGAGTCGGTGCGTGTCAGTGGTGGTAGATTCAGTGCGCGGCATTTGGTCAGCATTTGGTAGACACGTTGTGCGGGTGCGACAAGGTGACATTTCCCACGATTTCTAGGACAAAACCGTTGATAACAATTGCGTCACAAATATGACGCTAGTTTTGTCAAATCCATGATTTTGCTTGCTTGAGTTTTGAACGAGAGCCTAATGCGAAAGCTCTGTAAGGGGCATGAAACTCCAGACCAGGCCCCAGGATTCGACTTAAGTCGCGGATTTCGGAAAATATTGGAAACATCCTCTGGCCTGCTCTGGGCGACGGTCAGGGTTTCAAGAACATCCGACAATATTTGGTAGGATTTTTTTGATGGCGTAATAACATCCCACGACAATTTTAAAGGAACATAGCAAATTTTTGGGTTTTACGCGACATCCGCTCCCAATGACCAGGATTTCTTTCGACATAATCTAAGATTTTTCATGATTTTAAAACATCCAAAAAAGCAAATAACATAAAATTTATCTCGAATCCTGGGGCCTGCTCCAGACCCTCTTGCATTTGGCCTGCATGCGCATTGCGCATGTGTACCGTGGCCAGCCCTGGCATGTCGTGGTCTTATTTATGGTCGTCCATGCTGGTCCATGCTGGTCGAGGACGTGTTGACATGTCGAGGACCATCAACAACATCGGCGAGATTCATGCATCACAACAACATGGATGATGGCGATCGGGGTGTACTCCTGCGGCTGTCCTGCCGTCTTTGCTAACGTACTCCTGCCGTCTCTGCTCGCGTACCCCTGACGAACCTGCTCGCGTACCCCTGCCGTCTTTGCTCGCGTACCCCTGCCGTCTCTGCTCGCGTACCCCTGCCAAACCTGCTCGCCGTCTCTTCTCGCATACCCCTGACGAACCTGCTCGCGGACCCCTGCCGTCTCTTCTCACTGCGACCTCTAGCGACCTTACCAGTTGAGCTAAGGTAGACCTCGGTTAAACCTCGTCGCACACGTGCAGGGAGCTGACATAAAATGTAGATTTAATTACATTATAAGTTTGATAAGCTCGAAAATAAATAATGAAAACAGGCGGGCTGTATAAACCCGCCTTCAATCTCAGAGCTTGTCACTTCTGACAAGCTTCATAACTTCTTCATCGCTCTCGCTCTCTTAACCTAACACTAAAAAACTTATGAACCTCACTTCCCTTAGCTGCATGTGCTAAGTGAAGTCAAGAGTGCACAATTTACCCACCCACCCACCCACAGGATCAACCAGAAGCAACAAAATAATAGTCAAAATCCACACGCACAGACCTCGAGAGAAACCATCACAAAACAATCACAGAACTTGAGAGATGCAGCACAATAGTGTCAGAAAACTAGAGAGAATGCACTTAACACAACCTAGTAGAAACAACCCACTTATCAACTTAAGTGCTAGTCTGCAGGTTACGCACATACTCAACAGATTCAACCACACCTACTAGAGGACTGTTGGTAAGTAATAGCCAAGAAAGAGAATCAGAAACTAACAATATAGTACTCTAGGGCAGAAAATTGTTAGCATGCATTAGTGTCCTTTTGTCTACTAACAAAAGAGTTGCCTGATAATGGATCTACAGGTGGTATTAACTTGATTTCAATTGAGTAGAAGTCTGACAGGAGACAAGTTGAGAGAGCGTCCCCAAGAGCCAAGCAGCGTGCTGAAGAGTCTAGTCTTAAGAAGCAAATCATAGAAGTAATAACAGCAATAAGAAGTTTTTCTCTGCCAACAGATAGCTGCAAGTCCAGTCCTCCATTTCTTTATAAGTTGAGCAGTTCCTCTTCTAGCATAAATTTGCTATGTAAGCAACCTAGAAGAAGCAAAAAGCAGTAATCAGAAGAAGCATACAGCCAGAGCAAGATTAGTAGAATACAATACATTTAGAAGTAAAACAAATCATGTGAATATGTATAAACAGAAGAGACATAGCGATGAGAGGAGGCAAAAAGCCTACCTCCCCTGACCCACTACAGCACTCCAACTCACTATCACTACTTTCTTCTAATAGAGCCTATTTCTACTCTCTCTTTTAAAAAAAAAATAATCTACTCTATTAATAAAAACATCATACATCTATATTTACCATAGATAGAAATCTAATCTAAAAAGAATATTTTCATTAAGATGAGAGAGCTTATCAAATGGGGGGGTCCGGGCAAGTCCAGGCCAGTCCAGGCCAGTCCAGTCCTCGATTCGTAGTAGCGACGACCAGCTATGTGGTCCATGACAGTGACAAAAAGCGAGGGCTGCAGCGGGCGACCATAGCAGCTTTCTCAAATTGTTCCGACCTGGTTCCGACAGGCGGGATTTGACATACTCTACCCTGGCTTCACCCTCGCCTTCGCTCGTCTTGCTCAGTCTTGCTGTCTACTCTTCTTCCACTCTAGACTTCACAATCAGTAACGACATACCTGCAACTCTCTGTTTGAAGCTCTGTATCTGAGGTTCCATCATGGCTGTCGCACTTTCTACTTCAGTAGCTATTAATAACTCCCTTTCAAGCTTGTTGAGCGCCGGCAGCTCAGCGTCAGCTGCCAGTGGAACTTCCCTTGCATTGCGAGCTCGTCATGTCTCCTTCTCTTCCTCTTCTATCGTCTCTGGATCTGAATTTAAGGTCGCCGTTGCATCAAGCAAGACTTCTAGGAAGTCATTGAGATCAGCACAGCGTACCGCCAGGGCTAGCTCACAGCTGCCAGGATCTGAGAGTGCAGAGGCAGCTAAGGAGTTCTCCCTCAGAGCGTTCAGGGAGAAGAGGGCGTTCAAGGTAATGCTCTTGGATTTTCAGAAGCTTTGAGCTTATTTGAGAGAGGAAGGCAGAAATTTCACGCCACACGCTGGATTCGCCATTGTAAACAAAAATTGCTTGGGTACTCCTTTTGCATCACAGAATCCACATAGTTTTGGCCAGGGTATTACACCTTTATGTGACTTCGATGGCAGGCTTTGATGAAATCCAGCTATAAGGCTCGTGCAAGGCTGGAAATGTGAAGCCATTTATATAGGTATAGGAACTTCATTGACCCTTTAGTGAGAAAAAGTTTATTTTTGCAAGCATGTCGAACGCACCAGACAGCAGCCACAGCCGGGATGTGCTTAGAACGGACAAGGCCAGTCCTCCTGAAGGTTCGGATAAGGTTGATATTTGTTGTGCTACCATACCTGCTTTGTTGCTGGTCTTTAAATTTCATCATTGGACTCGAGTCGACTTCTGTTCTGCTGCCTTTCCTTCCAAAGACCCCGCCTTGCTGGTCTACAAAGGTCCCGATAATGGACTCGAGTTGGCTTCTGTTTCGCTACCTTTTCTCCTGGGGATTTCCCACCTGCTCGTGCTCCGTCGTGCTCCATGGGTCTCCACGTGCTCTGTTGCTGATCTCCTGTGCAGATATTGCTGACAGCTGTCCCGTGCAGAGAGAACTGCTGATTACTGCGCCTGTAGCTGTGCCTTCGATTGTGCTCACACGCACACACTCACACAAACGCACACACGCGCAACACATACCTCCATCATATCTTGTGCGTTCGAGGAGTTGCAGTAAGAAAGGAGGGTGCTTGATCGTCCTAACATCGATACTAAATTTTTGCATCGCTACTGAGGGCTGCTTTGAGGCCATACGCATCTGGGAGCTGGATCCTTAAACCCCCTCCCTCTGGGTTCTTCTCTTGTCAGATTGAGGCTAGAGGGTCTCTTGCTGTGCCTGGCCCTCCCAGCAGCAAAGGGAGGCTCCTTCTCTTGCTGCGTCATCTGCTCTGGGCCTGTGAGCTATGGTTAGGGTTCGGGTTTGGTTTGGGTTTGGATTAGGGTTAGGGTTAGGGTCACTCTGCAGGCTCTCAGCGGTGCAGTTACATACCACGGGTACGTCCACCTGCGCTTCTTCAAGCTGCAAGCGATGAAGCCCTCGTCAAAGGGGAGGGCCATGATCTTGTTTCATGTGGGGGGTAGCTTCCCCCGGGGTTCATGCCCTAGCTGTGAAGGACCTTGATGAACTTTGGCTGTATTTTATGTCTTTCTGTCTGACTTAATCATTCCTCTATTTTTTTTGGAAAAGTTACACATATTCAGAAGAATTGAAGCTTTAGATTAAGATTCTAGAAAGTTGTAGAGTAATAACATGAGGTAATAGTCTAGAGATATTTCCCGCCCTATCCCCCCACCCTCCGTTCACACCCCACCTTCTGACGCGTTTGGGGTGTTGCTGCTCCCATCCCTGCTGCTGTTGCGCGTCCAGGTCATCGCGGGCCTGCAGAACTTCGATGCCCAGAGCGTGGCCTCCATTGTGTCTGCTGCCGAGAAGGTACAGCTGTCCTGTCATCCTCCCGCTGCGCTTGCTGCTCTTGCTCCTGCTCCTTCTCGCCAACAGGCAGCAGGCTGCTGGCAGCTGCCAGCTGGCAGCCTCACTTGCTACAATTGACAGCTGTGCCTCTGTGTCTCTCTCCCTTTCTTCTGTCTCTACTTGTCTCTGTGTGCCTGCGTGCATCAAGCCTACTCAGCATATTTGTATAGAGCATGTATATATATATTTGAATGTGTGTGTATCCATATATGTATATTATAGTGCATGAAGGTACAAAACATATATATGTGTGCGTAACAGTACGCCAGGGGGCCATCCGGGGGTAGCAGTGTACATGTGTCCTGGGAGAAAAGCAAAGCATTAGCTCTGCCAATAGGGAGCCAGCTTCATGCACTTGAGATATCTCCCATCTCCCCTCCCCCCCCTACTTCCCCCCCTCCTTGCCCTTTCCTGCGCCCCTTCACTTGACATCGTCTCACACCCAAGGGACGGAGACGCGGCCCCTTGGGGCTTGGAGACAGCCGCGTGTGCTTTCTACAAGACTTGAGAGAAAATGAATCTGCTTGCCTTTGCCCAGCCTGGCCTCTTCCACTCCCTCCGGGCACTTTCCTGCTCCCTTTGGGAGAGTTGGGGGTGGGGGTGAGGGAGGGGAAGGGCAGAGGAGCAAGGTCCTCAGTTTCGTAAGCTTCTTCGTCGTCAGCGTCTCCATTCCCGTCGTTGTCATTGTTGTTGTTGACGTTCTCGTTGTCTCTGGCGGGGTCAAGCTTACGAGGCTAGCTTAGGGTTAGGGCTAGCTTAGGGCTAGGGTTGCTTAGGGGGGGGGTAAGCTTAGGGTTAGTGTTGCTTCGGGCTAGGGTCAGCTTAGGATGAGGGTTACGACTAGGGCAGGATTCACGGCCCAGCAGATGTGAGCTGAGAAAGTGCACTTGAGTGTGTGCTCATGTGCTTGTGACTCTGTGTGTGTGTGTGTGTGTGCATGCGTGTGTGTGTTCGTGTGTGTTCGTGTGTGTTCGTGTGTGTGTGTTGTGCTTGTCCTGATGCGTGCCTCCACCTGCCAGGGCGGAGCAACACATGTCGACATCGCGTGCAGCCCCGAGCTCGTGAAGCTGGCCTGCAGCCTCACCAGCCTCCCTGTGAGTGCCACCCGGCTTCCGACCCCTTCCTCTTCCTCTTTCCTTTCTCTTATTGGAACCTGAACTCGGTGGGCTCCAGTGAAAGCAGGGAGGACGCGCATCGGGAGATGGCGCACTTGTTTTTTGTGGGAGGGGG
>WELA01000937.1:275476-288849 GCA_009602735.1 Mesotaenium endlicherianum
CCCCCCCCCCCCCTTTCTCTCTTCCTCTCTCTCGCGTGCGTGCGCGCTCGCTCACAGACAGACACGTGCGCAAACAGCTCCTCCTGCGTTTGCTCTGAACCTTTTGAGGAGAGCCCTCTGCCTGTGCTCTGGGGAGGGGAGGGGAGCAGGTGGAGATTGGCAACTTTGACTCCTTCTATGCGGCCGGCCGCACCTTCTCAGCGGAGGAGGTTCTGGAGCTCACCAGGGCCACCCGGGAGCTGCTGCCACATGTTGCCCTGTCGGTCACCGTCCCGCACATGATGCCCCTCGACCAGCAGGTTGGCTCCCACCCCTTGAAGCAACAGAGCACGCGTGAATGCCCACATGCGCTCGCATGCACACGCGCGCGCGTGTGTGTGCGTGTGCGTGTGCGTGTGCGCGTGTGTGTGTGTGTGTGTATGTGGATGCGTGGAGGAACATGCGTTCTCCCTCGCTTTTTCTTGCCCCGGTTGTGCAATTCCTTCCAGCACCCAGGCACCGCATAACATGTTCCTGTTCCTCTTCCTGTTCCTCTCACCTTTGCGACTTCCCTCTCAGTTCTTGTGCTACTTTTGAGTTCTTGCTGGCCTGCTTCAGCAGCAGAGCCTGTGCCTCCTCAAGTTGGTGCGCAGTACCGGCCGGGTGTTTCCCAAGTGTATGCATGCGTGGCCCTTGTACTTAACGGAAGAAAATGTGCGCGTGCACGCGCGCGCACACGTGTAGGTACACCTGGCGGAGGCGCTGGAGGTGTGTGGCGCTGACATCATCCAGACGGAGGGCGGCACCAGCTCCGCGCCGTCCAGCGCTGGCGTCCTCGGCCTCGTCGAGAAGGTCGGCTCCTCGTCCTCCCCCCTGCTCCTCCCCGCTCCTCCTCCTCCTCCTCCTCGTTCTCCTCCTCCTCCTCCTCCTCCCTGCTCCTCCTCCCTGCTCCCTACTCCCCCAACTCCACCACCACCACCACCACCACCACAAGAAAGTCATTACCACTGCCGCTACCGCCGCCCTGGCTATAGCCACTACTACCACCACCAGTACCACCGCCCCACCACAGCATCAGCAGTACGGCCACAGCCACCAGCAGCATCACCACCCCTGCTGTGACCACCAGCAATAACGACACCCTTTGCATCAGCCCCAGCACTAGAACCACCAGCACCACCACCACCACCACAAGCAGCAGCAGCAGCAGCAGTAGCACTAGTATCACCACCTCTGCCACCACCCTAGCAAGGATAACACCGCCAGCAGCAGGAGCGCCAGCGGCAGCGGTAGCAGGAGCAGCAGCAGCAGCAGCAGTTTAGTGGCGGTCTCCAGCAGGGCCATGCAGTGGCCGCCAGCCAAGCTCGCTTCGCTTACCCCGGCCGCCTCCCCCATCAGACTCTCGAGGCCGCCACCTGCTGCTCTCGCCTGCATTGTTTCGCGGCATGTGTGGCCACCCACACTGCTTGATAATAAGCTGCAGCTGTCGACCATCTCACCCAGGCACAATCATCCGCCAGCCGCCACGTGTCGCCGCCTCTGCCCGTCCAGTCCAGTCCAACCTCTGCGACCTGCTGTGTGTGTGTGCTCATCCAGAGGCTTGAGAAAAGTTTGCCGTGCACGCTGCCTGGCATTGTTCTCATATTGAACCCCACAATAACCCTCCCCCCCCTCCCCTCGCAAGTAGAACGGGGCCAAAGATCGAGCCTCCCCCCCTCGCTTCTCTTCTCCTGCTCCCTTTTGGCCATGCACTGACACCTGCCAGCTGCCACCTGGCACTGTGGCACGTGGCTCGCGCGCGCGCTGTTGCAGGCTGCCCCCACGCTGGCGGCGGCGTACTCGATCGCGCAGGCGGTGCGCATCCCTGTGATGTGCGCGTCGGGCCTCAGCGCCGTCACGGCCCCCATGGCGCTCGCGGCCGGCGCCGCTGGCGTTGTCAGTCTCCGCCCTCCGTCTCCTCCCCTCTCTCCCCCTCCCTCCTCCTCGCCTCCTGGTCTGCTCCTCCTCCCTTCTCGGCTCCGGTCTTTTTCTCCTTGCCTTCCCTTTGTCTCCGCTCCCCTTCTCCCTCCTCTCCACTTCCGTCTCTTCTCCTCCATTTCCCTCTCTCTGCTGTCCTTGCTTGTTCCCTTCCCCTCTCTGCTCCCTCCTCACCCCTTGCTCCCTCACTTCCTCGCTCGCTCACTGTCTCACGCTCTCCATCCCTTGCACCCTCTTTCCAGAAACCCGTCATTACCTCCGCCACCAGGTTACTCTCTTGGAAAGTTTTAGTTGCTGGCCTACTCCGGTCCACCCTGAGAACGTCAGAGCGCCTGCCCATACTCGTAAAATGAGGATAAAAAGAACGATAAGAGGGGACTGTCAGCCTTTGTGTCCTTATGCCATGCTTTCCTCTGGCGATTGCTCAAAGAGAGCGCGCTCTGCCTTCTCCCATTTCGTGCTACAATAGTAACCGACTTCGAAAGTGACACTGAAAAGAGGTTCATAGGGGCTGAAAAGTCCGGAACTTCCTTTCCTCTGCCCGTCTCGTCTACGTAAGCTCTTCATTTGGCCAGTGTCTACGCTACCATATTCGGTACTCTCTTTCTCTGACAACTGGGGTTGTGGGGCAAAAACGACGGCGGGGGCCGGCACCATGCAACCGATCGGTGCATGCAGGGCGTGGGATCGGCCATCAACAAGCTCAACGACGAGATTGCCATGGTTGCTGCCGTCCGCTCTATTGCTGACTCCATGGGCCTCCCCTCGGCAGCCGCCGCAAAGCGATCCCAGCGCGCCTTCTCCTCCTCCCAGTAGGCAGGCGGGCTCTGTGCATGCTGAGCTTTGATTGTGCTTCAGTCGAAGAACACCCCCAAAGCTTGTTCCGAATAGGTAGGAAGGGGTGGACAGTTGGGACTTACTATTTTAGCGCCTCGCAGATGTGACGAAGCGTGGCCTGATGCTCACCAATATGCAACTCAGGCGGAGTTTGTGGCTTCCATGCAGTTTGGATGAGCAGAGATTATTATGCTCGATGATATCTGTCAGCCCCAGAGTGTAAATTCTGAAGTGGTGAACTGTGGGCTAGCTCCTCCCTGTAGGTAACAGCGATCAGCCGGCTCCACTGGGGCTCCACTGGGGCCAAGAAGGAACGTGCTTGTTGAAAAAGAGGGGAATTGTTGCAAGCTGGGGGGCTCACTAGCTGGTGTTCGATGGAGAGGCAAAGCACGAGCGTGTCATTGACGATGCAGAGGCAAGGGCATTGTAGATGCACTGCTTTCCACCTGGCTTGTGGCTAAAGACAGTGCACGTGTGCGACTTTGTGGGAATTAAAGTGTACCTGCAATCTCCCCATCACGCATGTTGGTTGGTGCATGTAAACGTTCATGTCACGTCTTCTAACCATGTTGTGCAAGCTGCTGCCTTTAGGTCGTCACATGCATTTCAGTTGGACACCTTTTTCAATGCGTTCAACATCCGCAAATAGAGCACCCCTTACTGCAAACATCACCACAACATTCAAGAAATTGTGCATTTGTGACGTTGCTGCGTCATCCATTAGGCCCACCTCCACTGAAAGGCATGCATCTCTGTCAATCAAAGCATCTGCCAGATGTGCTCCCAAGACCAGAAGAAAGTTGCAGATTAAGGCCAAAATGCAACAGCCATGTGATGACCATAATCCTGAGTTCAAACACATATCTGTTACCTGGAAGGCTGCAGCTTTTGGGCGAGAGTCGTGCGCCAGGAAGCTCAAGCTACATTCTTTGTCTACTTAGAGTATGCAAAGTACCACGGAAATTGAGCTACTTCCAAGTGTGACCCTCCTAGGATGACAGGTGTCCAGGCCCTGTGTGCCTTGGAGTGACTCTCTCTCTCCTTCCTTGCACTTTATTTGAACGCGTGTGCATGATTCCCTGAATATCACTGAGGGAGTACTCTGAAATTTACAAAAGAGGAGGTGAAAAAAACTTAAATGGCGACAGGAGCTGTGAGGCCAATTTTTCCCGACACATGGAGGAAAGGAGGGGGGGAGAGGGGGAGAAAAAAGACTAGGAGGGTGCGGTCGGGGGGATGAAATCAAGAGTGGGAATCTCCAACCCCACGCGGTGGGCCGTGTCCTTGAGCCGTGCCGCCTTCTCCACGTCTCTGTCTGTCGTTATGTTGTACGACAGGAGCAGCTCCTGCTTGAATTGCACAGAAGGAAAAAATATAATCAAACACATCAGACACAATGTGCATGAGCACACGCACAAACACGCTCACATAAGAGTAGAGTTCTGCTTCGTCTTGACAAGGTGGGCATGAGCAGCTTCATGAGAGAGTGCGCTCACGGAGGAAGCATGATCACGTTACAACAGGTGCGTGCACGTTGGGACACTTGCAGGCAGATCATTTGGAAAGATCCGGACATGGACTTAAACGTCAGGCATTGCCGCAGTTAAGCGGCGCGCCGCAAAAGGCAAGGGCGCAGGGCCATTGCAAGCGTTCCATGATTCAGAGCCAAGGAGGAAGAGAAAGCGCAAGGGAGAAGGCAAGCGTAATTTGAAACAAATCCTGAACGAGACAGCCGGAGTGCCAGAGGCCAGCTGGCTGGTGGGGTCGGGTGGGTTGGCTCAGCGTGGGGGCGGGTNTTATAAGCAGATGGGAGTTTCCCCTCGTATTCTTCCTGTCTCCTATCGAGATACAATTAACAACACTAAGCGCGTCTTACGTGAGAAGTGTTATCAAGAAATGGGTGCTTTGCTTTCCCAGAAAGGCTTTGTTTTATTAGATTTAGATTTAGTTAGTTGCTATACATCTATCTTGATAGGACTCTACCCTTCCCCTCTTCAAGCTATTCAACAAGCCATAGAAGGGCCCGGTTTATGGAATTTTATCCAAGCAGAGTTTGAGAAAAGTGGGAGAGGTTCAGTGTATAATAAACCAGCTGTCAAGATTTGTGTGTATTCATCTTTCTTCTTAGGAGGTAATCGAGCTATGATGACTGGAATTTTGGAAAGCGTACGTAAGGATGTGGGTTTAACCCAGAAAGAATTCCTAAATTGTTCCTTTTATGAACAAAGTTATAAGACAGCTCAAGAGGTCACTCAGGAAATGATGAATTCATCGATTATTGCTGATTTCCGAAGCATCTCTCGTGAAATTTTTGAAGCCTATGAAGGAGATTTCCTGGTTGGTCCCACTGGACATTCTTATTTCGTCGATAAGGATACTTTTAAATCAGCCTATCCCAATTACCTCCAAAGCTTTGAGTTTGCTTTACTGGCTCAATCTACTTTAGAAACCTTAGAAGCTTTTCCTAGGGCCGAACTGATAGGACACTATCATGATGGAAACGTAATAGCTGTCCCGTTAGAAGAGAAAGAAGTGTTCCTTGAGAAACTGGCTATAAGTCTTCGAACTCTAGGTCAAGGTTTGGGGCTTAGATATCCCCAGAAGATTGAACTTAAATCTATATTTTCACCCCCCCCCCCAACCCACCTCCCCCACCTGAGTTCCCCTCCTGTTCCTCCTCCGCCTTTTCCTCCTAAAACAGAAAAGAAACACACCAGGGTGGCAGCATGCACCACGGGTCTAAACCCTAAGCCCAGTGGTGCAGGTCTCACTCAGGATGAATCGCAACCCTTGCCGGAGGGCAGGAATGCAGACCCTAACTCCACGACACCTGGCGCTTCGCCAACCCTCCTGAGCTGCGCTCCCCTAGCCCTGACCAGAAAACGTGATCCCACTGCCTCGGGAGTGACAGTTGCGGAGTGACAGGCGGCGGTCTTTTGGGCACTAGCACGCACATGAGGCTCTCTCGAGCTGGCGAGACGTTGGCGCACCAGCCGAGAACCACCATTGGCGACCTCACAGAGGCAAGACAAGGGGACTCCTGAGGGTTTCCTATAAACCCTAAGCCTGAAACCTGCTCTAACCCCCAACCCTGGTCCCCTGCAATTTTGACATAATCCTAATCCTCTGCCGATCCTAAGTGTACTATCAAACAAAGCCCAATTCCCGCATCAACTCCTACCTCCAACCACCACCTTGATCTACGACCATAAACCTCATCTCCCTTCCATCTAAGGCCTGAAACCCTAATTTCTTGTCTTTAAATGCAAAGTGACGGGAATAGGGTGAAGCTGAGCGCACTTACACGATGCTCATGCACGCTGCTGACGAGGAACGCCAAGTCAGCTGCCAGCTGGACCTTCTCTGCCGCGGTTGGTGTCGACACATCCTCCCCTGCAGCTGATGCGGAGCCGCCGGCTGATGCCAGCTGTGCATGCTTCCGAAACTCGACAGCTACATGCTCTCTGAATCGTTGATTTCCCCCCACACGTGTGATGTTGCGATCCACAGTCCGCAGTAGGTCCCTGTAGGCCTTGCGCGCTGCCGCCATGTGGCAACTGCAGAGAATACTAAGGGCCATAGGTGTTGGAAGGGGACCAGACTTACATTCACATGAAAGCTTCAGGATCAACCAGAGGAACTGAAAGAGTAACTACTGGCTCCCAAAACTCGTTCTGACAAAGCACCATTGTTAGTTTAGTTTGCAAAGAGAGTCAGAGCTACAGGTTGTCACAGACTCCAAGCACACAAGCACCACAGCAACCACTGTCTGCCCGCATGTGTAGTCTTAAGAGGTGCCGGCTCAAAATTTGCAGTAGGTTTGAAACCAAGCTCATTGAGGAATTTCTAGTCCACTGTGAAAAAGAAGGTGTCTGATTGAAATACTAGTCCAGAAGTTTAAAAGGTGGATACAGGATGCAGATTACGTCTACAGTTATAAAGTTCTCCGCAGTAGGGAGGGAAAGGCAGCCAGATGGTACTCCAATTGCAATCACAGGAGCATACCTTTCAATCCCAGACGATATCAAACAATAACTAGAACATCTCACTTCCAATTTTCCTTAATCTGCCCTGAGGATGCAAAAGTTACCTGGCGCCAACTCAACCTCCAAGAACAAGGGACGAAGCACGAACGACGAGAGTCCTCTGCAGCTACTTCGCAAGTACTAAGAGCACGTCAATTCGTTGAAGATTTTTCCCCAGTTGACGGGATGTGAAGGAAATCCGGAAGTCCCCCACGCCCTTCTTAATCCCATGCGCTTTTACTGACTGTGAGGTGACCAGAATAATGGGAGCTATGATCTCGCCAACGTGTCCAGGATTTCTGATATAAGCTTATCTAATATAAGCTGATTGTGATCGCTTTGACGACTATTAAAACTCAAGAATGCCAAAGAGGGGCTTCATCAGCTTGCATGAGCTTACGGCAACCCAAGTGGCATCGAGTTCGATACTCTGTGAGATGCTGAACTACACGTTTCGATATCACTGGTAACTTCTCTTATCTGCTCACTTCAGCGTTGAATGTGAAGATGGAAAATAGCATACGAGTTTGTCGCTCTTACGGGCTCAGCTTCTCTTCCTCTGTCTGAACCAGATTTTCCATCCTCCTGCCTCTAGACCCAGTATCTTCTTGCTTCTTTTAGCCCGTGATTTGTGGAAAAAGTTTTTAGAAGTGCACGTAAGAGCACATCGCAAGCTTGAGTCAGTCCTCCAGCTTGACATGTGGCTCATATATAAAGACTCGAAGCCAGGTGGAACACTGGTGGTCTATCTGGTCTTACGTCTGTATGCTTCGCCCCAGCCTTCAGAGCAGGTTCTAAGTGCAAGTTCACTGAAACTTGGTGTTGAGCCTTAATCCTGAAGTGTTCAAGCAATGCCTTGCTCCCATACTAACGTTCAGAATGTCGATGGATTCATGAGCCTGCGCTATAGCACCAACATGAAAGTACCGCCAGATGTGCTGGTTCATGGCCAGCCCATAATGGAGTCAATCACATTCATGTGACGATTCAGTGTGACGCAAGGAACACAAAGAAACTTAAGGGGGTTGTCTTCAAGCTGTTGCATTCACCAGACCGTTTGCTTTTATTAAGTTGGCAGGAATGACACTGCAGTGCTGGCGGCTGAGATTGCACATGCTTCAACTTTCAAGAAACAAATTGCACTCTGCATTTACTGCTCCTCGGTTCCAACCCTAATGGCCTGACACAAATCATGAGGAGAGCAGGTGTTGTTGTGATGCACTTTGGATGCTGCTCTGCTAAATTTTCTCAGGTTGCAACTTGATTGAAGCAAGGGAAGCGCAATCTTTGAATTTGGTGTGGTCAATATTTGTCTTTCTTTTGGGATAACGACTGCTGCCTCCCTCTACCTCGCAGCCCACCATCAAAAAAGCGGTGTCTGTCTCCGCTTTACATGCCTAGTTAGACTTTGGTATCTGCCTTCCACGTGTATAACAAGCTGCTCCCGTCACTTATCTCGGACAATGTATTAACTGTTAATATCTTATTGCCTATGCAGCGAAAGAATGTGATGAGTATTTTGCCGAATGTTTGCTGTGGGAAAATTGTGGGTTCAGTTCCTGTTGCCTATGCATGTGTTTTGTGTGTGTGTGTGTGCGCGCGCGCGCGCGCCAAGCCCATCTATGCTCCAGGTCATCTATGCATCACTTTTCCTTCTCTGTCCCTCTCAAGGGCTTTCTTGCAAATCACAGCCCAGGGTGAGAACTGCTGTCATGCCACCTGGCGACCCGGTAGAAATGTCACATGGCAAACCCTTCATCTGGGCTAACTGCGCTCTATGCTTCTCTCTCTGAGGCTTAAAAAAGCCTCTGGTCACTCCTGTCCCTGCAGAGACCAATGGATGTGGCTTGCACCCTTCCTGGTCGCTCTGGCCTGTCACGCCTAACACTATACCTCAGTACTTGACATCAGTAGAAAGCTGTGCCCATGATGCAAGTCTGCACTTCTGTCATTTGGTGCCCAGCAGAGGCTGCTCTCTGTCACATATACATTTCGTATGTAGCTTGTGAAAAAGGCAGACAGGGTGGCTGTCGGTTAGAGGCATAGGAGGATTCCTTACCTTGATGTGAAAGCTCAGGTAGGAGTTGAGGTCTTCACGTGCGTTCCTTGTGACTAATCAGCTGAAATTCAAGACATAAGTATGGGAATGCAGTCTGTAAGACTTCCAAACAGTCTTCTGGAGCCTGTTGCTTGTTGGCTCCAATTGTACATAATGTTTTGCTGTCAATGGACTTTTGATATAGATAAATAGGTTTGACCTATAAAGCAGGAGTATTCCAGAACCTGTTTACCAAGGCCCCGGCCGGAATAAGGTTGGTCAAGAAATCCATGACATCCCCCTCTTACTAATCTTATGGATATCAGTGTGCACGTTACTGCAAATAAGCTGCACATGCGACACATACATGGCAGGGTACACAGCTATATCACTATGCGCAATGCAAACGCAAACAGATGGGTTAGAATATACGATGGTTGAATCTTTGAGAGGCGTTCAGGAGCAACGCGCCGCCTCCGGCCAATTGTTTTCCGCGTACATCTAATGGACGCAGCTAATTTCTAACTAGCTATCTGCCTTGCTTTGGTGCAAGCTTATGGGTGAGCCTTTCAGTCAAAACGCGCGGTTGTGATACAAATCTGAACCGCAGCTTAACTGTTGGAAAGTCCCATCCCCATCCTGTGCATATTTTCCCAACTATGATGCAATATGAAATAATTTCAACTATACAGAAGTGTACGAGCCCCCTTGGCCTAGCAGCAGTACCCATAGCTGTTCAATACTTGGTCCAACCAGGCGGGACCAAATTTCTCACATAGAACCAACTCTAATTTGCCTGGAAGTTTGAAGTTTCTTACTTCCAGAACTTGTCACCCTGGACGTTCTCGAGAGTCGAGAGATCACCTCAAGAACGGCAAAAGCAGATACTCGGCGTAGAAGAGCTGCGCAGCAGAGACAAGGAGGCAGAAGCAAACGTCTGAGTTTCTGGGCAACTAGCCTCAACTGTGAACTAAAGTATGTAGACAGAGCGCATTCCAGGATGCATGGAGCGCACAAGAATGCTCAAGTGTCCAACACTTAGCCCTACACTGCCTCAATACCAAGGCCAGCGAAGACTCAAATCACTTACACGTGCTCTTACATATCACGCTTTCAGCAGCCAAGCTTCTGATTTACAAGTGGAATCCATCACATTCCTTGCTGATGATCATAAGTCCAGCACACTCGAGGTTATTGGAATGGTGCTGGCGTACCTTCCACACAAACATGTAGCAGTCGTAGATGGAGTTGGAGCTCTTGATGTCCACTTGCTTGGACCTCCACCACAGAGCGGCTGCTGCCGCGCTGTGACTCAGCACCTGAATTCGCACCTCAACAGAAAAAGAGACTCAGAAGGGTCCTAACAGAGCGTGAACATTTGAAGCGCGCCACACAGCGGTTGCTCAAGGAGCACTACTTTTGAGAGATCACATACTTCGGCACACAGAAGTGTACTAGGAGCGTCGACCAGGACATGTCACCTACACGCGTGTCCAAGTTATCACATGCATGTCTACTACTGGCACATGTTCATAAGTAGCACAAGCCCACACATGCCTTGCATGCTTGCTTTACAAAAGAATCCTTCCAGTTTCAGAGCGCTCCATATACTCCAAATGCACACCCAATACCAATTGCACCGCCAAAGTATACCTATGGAGATAGGCAGACACTCAACACACATGGCATAATGACGACAATCTGTAGACGTGTGCGACTATATTGGGGGGGGGAGGGAAGGTGGGATTGACACATGGATGCGTGTCCGCAGCAATGGGGGCAGACACCACCAAGTGCAAAGCAAAGAAGGGGGAAGATTCATGACGGCAGACTCACAGTGACGATCTTGCTCCACATGAAGGGCGAGGCGAGGCCGGCGACGATTGCACCCCCGTATGCCACCAGCAGCAGAGAAATGCACAGCCAAAACACCTGTGCACACACGCATACACACACGCAAAAACACGGACACACACAGAAGAGCACATGTTCAGGTGCCAGGACATGGAAGAGCACGAGCAGATTGTCCAGAGAAAGAACGACAGTCGGACGAGTCATATAATGCGCTGCTCTTTATGCTGCTCTTAGCTGAACCTCCACTGCATGTACGCGCTCGTGAGCATACAAGCGCGTGTGTTCTGTATGGTTGAACACCTAACTACAAGTCGCTGTGGGTGAAGATTCTAACTCGATGTATAGTGGGGAGGTAAACCAGCAGCAGGAAAACAAGTTATAGGAGTTGATGAGGAACAGTAATAGGAAAAAGAGGAGGAAGAGGAGGACAAAACAAACGCAAGGCAGGGGGCATGGCATTGTATGGCATCGTACAACGTGCCATGTATCCAGATATCAGACAAAATGTAGAGCAGCTCCGATGAAATGCCGCGATGTATGACATGAGGATGCCGATCTTATTATCGCGTGTTTGTAGGAAAAGGGTGCTGGTAGGGACCCTAAAGGGATGGCACAGGGCTCAAACAGCCAGACAGGGGGCGAGGAAGAAACACAGAGAAAAAAAGAAAGAAACGAGAGGTAGAGAAAGGTGTGTAGGGGCAACAGGGGGCCCACCTTCTCCTGCCCGAGCCGGACAGTGAAGGATCGCATTCCGTAGAATTTATCACCCTCCAAATCGGGGATGTCCTGCAGTGGAGGACGCAGAACAGAGAGCACGCGTTGTGTGAGGACACATACATAGTCTGGGTGGGTCCCCAACGTCGAAGTCAATATCTTTTATCCATAGACTTTACAAACACACATGGCATCTGCCCAGCATCTGCTCATTAACAACAAGATGTGGCCGCTAGTGGGCCAGGACGGGTAGAACATGCTTTACTGTAACGTTTGTGGGAGACAGTCCGAAGGCGGGAGGACAGGAAGAGCATCAGAGAAAAGAAAGCTTCTTGACATGCAAAATTTAATGGCTTCCGGCAAACGATCAGGAGCAGGCACGCACTCCATGTTTTGGAAATCATTGCAGCTTTTGCATGAGTGCACTCAACTCTAACTCTTTTCCAAATGCTACTCTCATACTCGTCACAAGCCTAAATGGCAGGCCTATACTATTCAAAAAGAGGGTGCTTGTAAGTTGTAGTGTGTTAACTTCGGCACTGCTGTGCAGAGAAGGTGAGTCGAGGCTCTGACAAGTGGCAGTGGACACGAGAATATGGGACCCAAGGGGAAGGGGCAACGAAGTTTATGTAATGCAAGTAAATGACTCCTCTCCATGTGGGAGCAAATTACACTTACACAGATACAGACACGTGTACATATGCAACTGTTTTGGCATAAGTTGGTATAGAAAAGAATAAGCATTTGGAAAACAGACGGTCCACCTTTTAAGGTTCCCACAGCTTACCACACATTTGAAACCATCATGCATGTGTATATGACACACATTCATGAATATAGGTACATCAGGCGACTCCATGCTGAGAATCCCGATTGTCTGGCATGCGAGCATGCCCGCACGCACACACGCAAACTTTTGGTGAGTGTGTTCATGTGATTGTGTGTGCGAGAGTCTGTGTGTGTGTGTGTGTCTCTCTATGCGCGCGTGTGTGTGTGTGCGTTTGTGCATGTGTGCGTGTATCGGTGTGCGCGTGCGTGTGTGGGTGTGTCTGTGTCTATGTGTGTGTGCGCACGTGTGCATGTGCATGTGCGTGTGTGTGTGTGTGTGTGTGTCTGTAGACACATTTGAATGTACATGACACGAGCTTACCTTGAAGAGAGCGATGACGATGGAGAAGAGGAACATGAAGGACGTCGCAAAGGCAAGTGGTCTGGTGATGGTGGCAACTTGGCCCATCACCATAGTCTGCCGATGAGATGCCCAAGGAGAGACAAGTTAGCAGTATGCAATATTTGCAGAATAAATATGCAGTACATATAACAAGTACTGTTGAACTTGGAAGGTACCTACAAAACCCTCACATTGTCACACACAAAGAATGGAAGGCATGGACATCTGATGATATTTCCACACGTTCTGATCTGATGAACGTTCTCATGCAGCCTTCAAACTGTCAGCAAATACAAAGGAGGTGGAGGCTGGAGGGCACCACAGAATGCTTAATTGTTTTCCCCATATGATATGCGAAAGAAATCACTTCTGTGGTCCTTTTTTTCTCCGCAAGAATAGTCTGAAGGTCATGACGGAGCAGTTATGACAGAACGAAGGGCTCACCTTGGCGTGCCAGAAGAATCCAATCTGGACCGCAAAGGCACGGACGGCTAGGATGCAGGCAGCCGCCAGCACTGGGGACCTCTTCCATCTCAAGAATGGCAGCTGCAAGCACATCCATTGCAGGCTTGTGAGGAAAAGACGAAGCACGGAACAAGTTCTCATCGTTTATGAAACTAAGCAAGAGTACCCAAGAATAGTCGTTTCACTGCGATAGATTTTGCATAGAGACCTATACAGACAAATGCAGGTGTGGAAAGGTAGCAGGGCCCAGAGAGAGAGAGAGAGAGAGAGAGAGAGAGAGAGAGAGAGAGAGAGAGAGAGAGAGAGAGAGAGA
>WELA01000937.1:290801-334681 GCA_009602735.1 Mesotaenium endlicherianum
GGGGGGGGGGAGGGGGGGGGGGGGAGGGGGAAAGGAAAGAGGTTGGTGATAAAATTGTAGACGTATCGAGGGGCGTGGCCGGCAACTAGGGAGTATCCGAGCGATCTCGGGTGCACCTGAAAGTGGAGTGCAAAGGAACGCACGAGTCCCCTCCTTGCAATGCCTCCCCTTAGGATGGCAGCGTCTCATACAAGGAGTCACAAACTGATCCGACAGTCACGAGGCAATGCAAGAGCCAAGAGCTGGTCTTGACCAAGGTTGCATTCTTAGAAGACTGTGAGGAGGGGCTTGTAACGCAGGCAAACTCGAATGACTTGAATTGTGAGTCAAAGGAAAGGCTTGATCTGGACAACCGAGACTAAATGTCCCATCAGCGGAGTTATCTGAGTTACAAAAGCAAGGTCTGGGCGTACGAGGAGCCACGGATGCACCATATCAACGACGATAAAAACTCGGCAAGGGTTCACCTGAAGGACGCCGAAGAAAAAGGGTGTGGTGAGGTTGGCCGCAGACTCCACAGCCAAGAGTGAGACGGAGCACACGCTCACCGTCTGCGTGATCCCCCAATTTATTTTTTCCAGTCCCAGCACCAAAACATATATTTCAGCAAGCAGCAGTCTCGGAAGCTTTTCAAGTGTAACGTATGATTATAATCATAATATCTCATGATCAGAATAGCGTGATTTGTCAGGGGCTATACACATGTTGCTCGCCGTTTAGTGTGGGGAAGGTGCAGCACAAAGTATAAAAAGCAGAAGAAATAGTTTTTTTCCATTTTGCGTCATCCAAAAAAAAGTGTGCTTTGGAAGTCATGCAAACTTGAGAAAAATACATGATAGACTAGGGGCGAAAGTGCCACATCAACTCTAGAGCTCGAAGATATGTGCGATCCAGTACTAGGAAAAGAAACTGACTGTGCCAATCATGGTGTGCGGTCTCGTGAACTTGTGAAGGGCTCTGAGCCAAGCCCCAAACCCTGCTACCAAAGTGTTGGCATCTGCCGCACGTGCTGCACACACGCACACACACACACACGCACATACACACGTGTGAGCGAAGCAGGTTGGCTGCATGTGCCACACGTGGGAAAAAACGAGGCAAGGGAGGCACTAAAGGCACAGGCGACAAATGATTACACCATTGGAGTGAAGCACAGCAGATACAGTCCACGACACCTGCATGAAGTGGGGAGTTGTGTATGAGTAAGGTAGAGACCGTTGTCATTCTCCACTGCTGGCAAGCACATGCCTTAAACCTGTGGACCACGTATTTTCTCGCATCACACAGGGTCAATCTCAAGCAAATTTTACGACAGTGAATTAGTTACCAGGATTGATGATGAATACGCTTCATATGCCTGTGTGTTGAGGCAACAAATGTGAACACATTTTCTAACTCTAAGTGCTGTGAGAACTGTAAAGTGCAATGCAGATGCCATGTGTCAAGTCAGGATTTGCCCATATAGGTTGTTAGGTTCACACTTGTGGCCCTCCAGCACTCCTTCCTCTAGTAAGAAGAATAACCACCACACTGAACCGGGCAGACATCCATCTGGTGATCTCTTTTCAGTGGCCTTCAATGTTCGCATTGACTTGCGCCTAGTATGTTCTATAGGTCCTTGACAACATGGCTTGCCATGCACTCCGCAAACAGTCACCCCTACATAATTACAAAATTCAGGAGAACTGTGAGCTATTTCCATTGACTTGCGGATTTTCTTAAGTCTTCTCCCTCCAATTATTGAGTGCAGACATGTCAACCTAAAGAACCAAGAACTTAAAACCAGTGACCATACCGGCTGGGTGTGTCATTCCCCAGGTGAACAGCTTAGAGCCAACTAGTCTCATTTCAGCTTCTGTAGCAACACGTGTACAAGTGTGGCACACTCACATTGCGACTCAAAGCAGCAAGATAGAGCTTATAAAGGTTATGAACGGCAATGAGTGCATAAATTTTGTTCTGAATATAGGTCCTTCATGTGCGGGATGAGATATACCTGAGGCAGCATCCATGAAGGCGCTCTCTCCCATATCACGGGGTGCAGCGGTAGCAGTCACATTCAACCCCTGCTTTGCTTTCCTTCTGGATTGCTTCCTGCTACTCGTCCATTGACAACCGCAGTTTTGTTGTGCACCTTGAAGCCTGACCCCTGATACTTCCCCCTTGAGCGCACCAAGAACGGTGTACCTTGACTGTAAAGGTCCTGCTTTATTACCCTTGCTATTAGATAGTGTACACATCTCATGGAAAGATCTCCTGATGGCATAGTCATCTGCACCCAGTCGACATCCAAGAACATTCAGAAGAAAAACACCATTGGATCAGTTTTACATCCATAGAAGGTTGGTGCATCAATTGTGGTACATGACAACTACTTCTTGGAACTAGTCAAAGACTACTTCTTGCAATCAGTCAACGCATATGCACAAGGCCCCTGGTCGCAAGAAACTGGCATTCAAGAATGAGTTTATTCACTTGCGATCAGCTGTAACATAAGCACAAGGAAATTCAAGGAAAATACCATGTGAAAATTAGAGCACACCTTTTCTTGCACAAGTAACAGCATCAGGTTGTAGATTTCTGGTCTTGCAGGAAAATAGTCCTTCCCCTCGTCCTACAGAATGTATTTGCAAGGGACGAGCTTGCAGTCGTAGTACTTCCATCTGAACACTCTAGAGAAGGTAAATATCTCTCGTATAAAATGGCGAATTTGGAAGAAGATGGATCTCGTATCTGCTTAACGGATACTTTTGACCAAAAAGAAGATCCAGGCAGAGTTGTCTCTGAAAAATCAAATGATGGGATGCTGGCTCTCACTTTTGTAGACAAAATCTGAAGCTTCCCGTTAGCTCATCACACTGAAGAATATGAAAGTCTCACTTCAATCGATATCAAGAGTCGTCCTCGGCAAAATGAAGAGACCAAGAGTTACAGTCCGAAAGCACTTTTCAAGAACTATCGCCAAGGTCAGACGATAGGCAGATACATTAGCATCTTAAGACGGACAATGACAGCAGATGACAGTCATGTGCAATCGTTTGTTAAGACGTCACTGAAGGAGACAGTGTGTAGAGTGCTCTGTAGCCATCCAAGCAAGCTAGGTGGAAGAGGGAAGTCGGAAAATCAGCAGAATTGGTACGACGACTAGTCCTACTCGTCTTTGAGGCTGGTTCGGACGTTACCCGTCGTTTCCCAATTGAACTCTGGTTGGACTGGGTTGAAGAACTGCCCAGAACTGCCAGTAAGCAGAAAATCACAGAAGTCGGCTCCAGTCGGCTCAAATAGACTGAAAAGGCCGAATGTATATTGTACAGGTCGTGAATGGGACTTTCGACTTTCGACTTTCACTAGCGATGAACCCCTGAAAAGACCAAAACAACTGAAAGGGCTGAGTCGGAATAGCAGCCCACGATTGGTGCTGAGCCTATGTCGGAACGCAGTTATGTTACGCCATCTGTTGAGCTGTCCGGACATCGTAGTCACAAGAGATGATAGAGATTTGACCTTACCAAGACCTCAGGCCTCTCCACGTTGCAAAAGTAGCGATACCAAAGGTCGTCATGCACATCTGGGGTTCTTTAAAGCTGGCAGACGTCGCCTCGAGCATCGCTGTGGTTGACCAGACCGCTGATTGTTCTATAAGAAATCACAAAAAGAGCGAGCCTCCAGATTATTCAAAAAGTTTCAACTGCCATCTGGTCTCTACTAGTGGCCGCCAACTGGGACAAAGTTACCAACAGAAATTGTTGGCAGCTCGACAGTTGGTTACAAGTCACAACCTACAACTGGTTACCAACTGTTGCCTGCTTGCTAGCTGTGGGGCCTAACACAATGGCGCGCTGCAGCGGCCATGGCGATTGCCAGCGTCTAGAGCTCCCTCTTGGTTTCTTCGTTGGCACTCTCGACAGCTCAAAGGAAAGGGTATACGTCACGCGATCAATTGCGAGCTACCTGTGTCTCATGTCATACGTTGTGCTTTAACTAAAAAATGCCCGCTACAGTTTCGATTATGCAAATGTATGGATTATGCCTCATGTGCGGGTCCACTATAGTTTCGATCTTAGCTCCTGGTTACATGCTCACATCTGTTTTCCTGTCACAGATTGCATCACCCTCCAAGCAGGATGGGCCGGAATCGAGAGTACACTTGAAAAAGCTTGGGGCATACGCTTTATTTCTTTTCATTTTGTTTTCTCCTGAAAGGTTCAGCCCTCACACTGCTTATGCATCGGTAGGATCTGACAAAGTCTGTGCGAAAGTGGAAATAACTCCCTACATCGTGAACAAGTGTCATAAACCCAGACTCAAACCCCTGCTCCACTTTCGTCTTGAGACATCCTGAAGGTGCAATCTGGTAGAGGGTGTCTGACGCCTATATCTTCTCAGCCGCCTGGACGCAGTATCGCTGTGCATGCTGGAGCTGAGCTTGGTGGAGCTTCTGCACAACAGCTGGCGCCTGCATGGCAGGCCAGTAGAGTTTGCTCGCAGCCTCTGGAAAGAGCGTGTGAGGTGGCAACCTGGCAGGGGGTCGTGGCTGCTGACCTGACCTGGTCATGACGGCGGCGGGTGGGGTATTCCAGCCAGAGTGGGCCAAGTATGAATTCCCTACACTTGATGAGAGTGCAATTGCACCCAGTCTGAACAGCGTGTACATCTGAAGCTTTACGTTGTTTTCAAGATTGGGGCCAGCCTGGATGGGGCATGGACCTCAAAGCCAAAAAACGTCAGTCATATTTTTGTTTCTTCACGATCCCAGTTGGAGCCGTTGAAGTATCCCTCTGGAAACTTCTGACACCTCCAGACAAGACTCCTGCCAGACACGACGGGGTCCGAAGCAAAACCAAAACCCAAACCCATACCCGAATGCATTTCAACACCAGGCGATTCACACTTTCAGGGACCCCTTATCCTATGGGGGCACGTGCTGTGGGCTCCTTGCCTGTTAATCGCAATGCTGCTGCACTATTGGTTGCGTATCACTCAACCATCTGCCGCTCCCCTTCCTGTCCCCTCCCTCCCCTCCCCTTTCCTCCCTTCCCCTCCCTTCCCCTCCTCTCCTCGTCCTGCACCGCCCTCCCTTCCCTCCTCGCCCCTCATCTCTTGCGATGTCGCGTGAATCCTGTCAAGCTCCCTCATCTCCCCCATGGCTGATGGGTGACAGCTGGACGGCCCAACTCCTCCCGTTCGTACAGCTGTTCGGCTGCTGCATGCACATCTCTGCACCTGGCGGCTGAGCTGTGCCAGTCCCCATGCTGCCCTCTCTGAGCTTGCTCTAAGCTCTCTTCTGGCTGAGCTGCTCCCCATGCATCTGTCGACACCTGGTGTCTGAGCCGTGCGTGCCTCCACTCTCCCCCCTCGCAATCCTGGCGCACTTGCCCGCTGACCTGGCGTTGAATACCAAACCCCCTGCGCCTAAACCCGTAACCTCACAGCCGTCCCCGAGCTTAAACCCCGAACCTGACTTCCCAAACCTCAACCTTGAAACTGAACGCGAAACCCCCAACTTGAAGCCCCAAACCTTAACTCTGAGATGTCAACCCCTCGGCTTTTTGCATCAGCCCTCTCTGCCTACTGCTTCAGCTGCCGCTGTTTGAGCCAGCTCAATTGCCCTCGACAGTTGCCGGAAGAGCCTCCTTCGCCCGCCTGCCCTCACTCGCTCTTCCTCTCACTCGCTCGCTCTTTTTGTCTCGCGCACCTTCGACGCACTTGCCAGCTGTCGGCCGCTGCTGCCGCTGCCGGCCGCCGCAGCTTGGGCCAGCTCGGTTGCTGCGTGGGGTCTGAAGGGCCACGCGGAGCAAACTGGAAGCTCGCAGCAAGGGTGTTTCTCTGGGAGCATCGGTCCTAGCAGCGCTGCTGCTTGTGCTTGTGCACAGCGCGTGAGCGCTCCCGCTCGCCCGCACCCGCCGGCGTCATTTCCACAGTAGCTGCTGCGTAAGCAGACGCTAGCTTTGGTAAGGTACTTGTTTCAGTGTGCAAGGCTCTAGCTAGTCAAAGAGTAATGCTGGCGCAAGCCATGGCCCCAGGCTTTAGCATCATACTTGCTCTTGTGCGTCCCTTTGTTTTTTTTAAATAGTAATGAGCAACTGCCGATGCTCGGAGGGCCTGCTGTAGCATCCCCTGTGTGGGGGCGTCACCTGGTTGCCAGCTGGCCATGGTCCGCACATCAGGTTTAGGAGTTTCGGGAGTACTTGGGAATACTTGGCTCAGATGCTCTATTCACCCTCCCTGTAGAAGGTGCCCTCTCAGGAAGCTGACAGCTGTACCCCAAGAGTGAGGCAAATATGAGCATTAAAAATTAACATAGAGGGACTGCAGGCAGGCAGTGGTTTCATCAACTCCGGCCATAATTTGCAAAGGAGGGTTTTGAGGTGGTAGGTGCACGGCTTGTCTTTGTACATGGACGTGCTCTTTGATAGGAAGTTTGTGTGAAAAAGTCTGAAGGCAAGTTGCCCTTCTCATTGACTGCCATATCTATATACAGACCTTCCAGTGATATATCACAAGTTACATGTTTCGCCGCAAGTCAATGTGATGGCCTCACTTCATGTTATTATTCTATACAAGTTTTGTTGTAATTGAGATGTGTTGGTGTTGAGGCAGTAAACCTCTACCAAAAATGTTGCCTGTGTGTCTGATGCTGATTGCGCTTTGCCTATAATTATATTTTGATGCTCGATTCTCAAGTGAATTATAAATGTGCCACATTGACACCAGCTGCGCTATTTGTCAAAGCCGTAGAGATGTTTTTTAAATTCTTTGCCTACATTGATAGATATGAGCCGCAAAAAAGCATGATGTCTACGTTCTCAAAGAAATCAACTCAAATACCTCAAAGGGTTGAAAATTCATGTTGGTGCTGGTAAAAATCCTGCTCCCCTAACTTTTTTGATCAATATACACTTACTGCATGCTCTAATAAGTTTAGGCTGCATGTTTAAGCTGCATGCTCTAATAACTTGCGGGAAAACAACATGTCCCCTAAACAAGATATCAATTGCCATTGCCATCTCCAAACCTACAAAGAGCTTAAACCACCTCTTCTAGCAGGGCCCACTTGCCCACACAAATTGAATCAAATATATAGCCAAGCTATTCTCCTTGACTTAGTGAAAAAAAAAAGGACTTCCTTCTTCAGAGACCACAAAGCTTAATGAGCCCTCTTACCGATCTACCTGTGACATACGCTAATCGGCCAAATCCATTAAGCCGACGAGTTAACATGCGCCTCTGTCCTGAATGAGCACTGCATGTAAATTCAAGTCTGTATCATATTGTGCAGCGTGCACGGGCTCAGCTGCTTCCTATGCTTATATCTCAAAGACGGTATAAAATGAAACGCACCCCCCCCCTTACCATCCAAAAGAAACCTGTTGCAAACCTTAAGACAGCCAAATATGAACAGAGGTCATGGAGAACAACAATGCCGCAGTTCCTGGTCGCTACCCCTCACTCCTCGGGAACAACGGCGCCTTCCACTCCAAGCGCAGCGCCGCGGGCAGCCGATTGCCCCTCCTCTGAGCCGACGCGGCCGACGTGGGATCGAAACCTGCCGTCGGATCTCAACCCAGACCTGGATCCACCCTCCGATCCAAGCCCAGGCCGAGATCTGCGGTGAACAGTGACCGGGAGGCCCCCCCGTATCATGAGGGTCAGCTCCGGCATGTAGTGAACCTGGTGGCCCGGAACCACTTGGAACCGGAAGAGCGAAAGGACCCCTGCAGCGACCGCCTTGAGCTCCAGCAGGGCGATGCCCTTCCCGAGGCAGTGGCGGGGGCCGCCGTTGAAGATGGGGTGCACGAAGGGGGAGGCGGGCGAGAAGAGCCCGTCCTTGAGCCACCTGGCGGGCCGGAACTCGCCGCATTCGGGGCCCCAGAGGCTCTCGGAGCGCGCCATGGCGTAGAGGTAGTAGCAGAGCTTGGAGCCGGCGCGCACGCGCGTGCCATCTGGCAGCTCGTCGTCCTCGGCCACGTGCTTGATGTTGACGGGAAGCGCGGGGAACAGACGCATCGACTCCCACAGGGCTGCCTGCAGGTACTGCATTTTCGTCAACTCCTCCAGTGCAAACACGCCCCACCCCCCCTCCTCCTCCCCCTCCCCCTCCTCTCCTTCCTTCCCCTCTTCCTCCTCTTCCTCGTCGTCTGCTTCCTCATCTGGCTCCTCCTCCTCCTCCCCCGCTTCCCGCTCCTCTGCTGCTCCTCTCGTCACTCCTCTCTCCAGCCCCCTCGTTCCACTCAGCTCCTTCCCGTCCTCCCCCATCTCTCGACCCTTGTCTTCAGAGTGCCTGCCCCTCTCGGCGCGCTCCTCCGCCAGCATAGGAGGTACAGTGCCGGCCTCTCTCCCCTCACAGCCTTGTCTGCATCCCTCCCCAGACTCCCGACATCTCCCCTTGTATTGCGCCTCAGCCTCAGCCTCAGCCTCAGCGTCCTTAGCCTCAGCCTCAGCTGGTATCAGCACTTCCTCGGCATAAGCACCTGGAGCATTTCCACTTGCAGCACCTTCTGGGTGTGGGCAGGAAGCAAGTGCGAGGGGAGCGAGCGGGCTGCGCCCGGTTGGAAGGGGAGATGAAGGCGGAGGTGGAGGAGCAGGCGGAGGAGCTGAAGGAGTGTGCCTTTCTGCTTCCCCTGCCTCCCCTGCTTCCGGTTGCAGCTGTAGCGCCACCCGGCTGTCTCTCGCCAGCGGGCTGTCTCTTGCGCGCCGGTGCGCCAGGTGGCGGCTTCTCCCCCGCCGTTTCCTGACGTCCCGGAGCTCCCGGAGGATCGCGGCCTCCACCTCGGGGTGCTGGGAGATGGCCCAGAAGAACCACGTCAGCGTGACACCTGTCGTGTCCCGCCCGGCCACGATCAGGTTGAGCGCCATGTCGCGCAGGTACAGGTCACTGCTTTCCAGCCCCGCCCTCGCCCTGTCGTGCATGTACCTGCTCAGCAGGTCCTGGCCTCCCGCGTCGCCAGCTGTCACGTTATCGATGCCACCATCTGTCTTACTGCTCCCGCCATCTGCCACGCTCCCACCAACGCCCCCCACTCGCTTCTGTCCCGGCCCTTGCTCCTGTCTCTGCTCCCCCCCCTGGCTCTGCTCCTGGCTCTGCTTTTGGCTCTCCTCCTGGCTCCGCTCCTGGCCCCGGCTCCGTAGGTGGAGCACGCCGGACATGGCAAACTCATGGAGCTCCTCCACGGCTCTGTGCAGCGTGTACTCGGACCCAATGCGCAGGAGCCTGCCCACCTTCCAGAGGACAGGTGGCAGCACGAAGCGCGAGTATATCGCCGAGGTGGCGGTGTCGAGGTTCCTCGCGAAAGGGACCTCGGGGAGCCCCGGCCTCACGCACCCCGGGTCGACCCCCAGGGAGATCCGCGAGATGCAATCCGCCGCCACTCTGAGCGACAGGTCCTGCAGATCGACGGTCTCGCCGGAGCGGGCGGCGTCCGCCAGGAAAGGCAGGAGCTGCTCCGCCAGCTCAGCGCCCACGCACGTGTGCGCAATCCCCTGGACCTCGCGGCCCGTGAACGTGTGGCAGGCGATCGCCTGCTGCGCCCTCCACTCCTCCCCGTCGGAGTTGAAGATGCTGAAGCCGAGGAGCTCGTTGAAGATCTTCCGCAGGTCGGCCCCCTTCGGGTAGTTCTGAAAATTACCCTTCAGCACGTGCTCCACGTTGCGCGGGTCGGCAGTGACGTGGATCGTCAGGCTGGGGATCACGAGGCGCCAGGTGCCGTGGCGCTGGATGTGGGAGAGGCACCAGTCGTGGACGGTGGAGATGTTGCACAGCAGGCCTGGGAGGGAGCCCACCACGGGCCAGACTGCTGGGCCATTGTTGGAGCCGTACTTGAGATAGTGCCACGCCAGGTAAGCAGCCAAGGGATACAGAAAGTTGCCATACGAGTACAGAGCTGTGGCACATGCCTCGTACAAGTACGAAAACATGCTCGTACTCATGCTTCGCCGTACTGTAGTTCGTCTTCTTTTCCTCCTTGCACTCAAAGCTCGCCCTTGATCCCCACTTCAAGCTTAGTAGCAGCAGTACTTGGCCGTATGCTTCATAGAGAACCTCTTAGCAGTTCAATCGGATCCCTTCTCAGATTTCTACTCCTGGTTCCTCACGTTAGATCAAGCATTTGGATTGCGTTCCTAGTTTTTAGTGACGCGAGGAAACCCAACAGGTTACAGCACCGAAAAGATTTGTACGAGCGGAAAGCCACTCGCGAATGGTTGTCATTAAAAGTATGGCTTTTGCAGAATCTTAATTGGCGTCGTGGATCAGGTGCAGCATTTTCATGTACCATATTGAAGCTGGATTTCCGTCATTGATCTCTGTGCAGCATAAGCTTGCGCAGCTCCGCGCATCTCCTTGGTACCATGTGGCTGTGAGGAGACAGTCGGCGTTTACAGACTGCAGGCTTGAAGCGTGCAGCTCTGTGCTCCATTGCTACAATCTCTTTCCCGCTTTTAGAGTAAAGCCACGATGATACCCTTCAGCGAGGACAACACTTCGGGTAAGGAGAAACTCGCCCGTTTGTTGAGAGACAGAAGTGACCGTGCCAGACGCGCTAGTACGCACCAGCCAGCAACATCAGTCGCTAAAGGACGCTGAAGGACGAGTCTCTTCTCAACGTGAGAAGTTTGCCACGGAGCATTGCCACTTGACTGCCAAGTCACATATTCATATGTACCAGGAGTCAGGGCGTACCGGCGTGTACTCCAATCCTTTTACCTTTTTTAAAACGGAACATACCTGCAAATAGAGATGGCGAATGAAAGCGATCTTTATTGATGACAACATGCTTGCGCTCTGCAGCCTCAACACCCTATTTCGACCAGTTTCGACAGGGACGTTTGCTGCTCTGCTGCTGCTTGTCGCGGCCATCGGTAGCAGATCGGTAGCGATCACCTATTCGAGGCGCCAAGGCATAGCAATGACGAGTAATCTCTAGCCCTGTCTCTAGCTGCAAATTGTCAATAGGAGAAGCAGTCCTTATAAATAGCCCATAATAAAAAGCTACCTGTCGACACAACATACCTCCAATGCGTCTGCCGTGCGAAGTCATGCTCCTCCTCTGGTCCTCGCTGATTCTTTACACGCACAGAGTGACCTTCTCCTTCAAGTTCGCAGTGACCACGGCAGTCCCTATCGAAATTTGAGAGCTCAAACGTGGCACCTTCTCACGAGTCACGACTTACGACCAGTTACGACAGCTCCCCTTCGTGCCACTCCATGCTCCCCGTTCACATTTTTCACCTCCTAAGTCACCGTAGGGAGAATCAGATGGTCAGCCATCAAACTGGCCCAAAGTCGCCTAAACTGGCCCAAGCTGGCCCAAACTGGCCCAAGCTGGCCCTAACAGATATGTACTTTTAAACGGCAATTGCGTTGGAGCTGCCGTCGACGTCAGCATAAGAAGTGCTACAAGATGGCAGCAACTCACGGAGTGACACAACCCAGATACCCGAGAATACTGCTTCTAAACGGAGCACGTCCCTCCAATTTTCGCGTCCTACAAGCCCAGGCGAAAGAATTGGTTCCTGGAAGAATTACTACTGTATCCAGCATGGCTTCTCTGAGACTTGCAGTGGAGTTCAGCTCTACATCCACGCTATTTTCCTGTGAGGCAACTTCTGTTCCGTCCAAGAATGCTGCATTGTCTTCTGTAAATCCCCGATCACTCTGCAAGGAGCACGTATCCGAAGTAAGAGCATCTAGCCATCAAAAAAGATTACCTGGGAGAAACGTTCTTGTAGCAAAAAGCTCTGTATTCGGGAGAAAATTGCAGATCAATTCTAAAAGCTTGTTACAGGAGCCTAGTCAAGGTTCCAGATTCCACCGGAAAGAAGGCACGTCTTCGATCCGTGCAGCTTCATCAGCAGTAAGTTCTCCTTCGAATTTGGTACCTAGTATAACTCTGGCAATTTTGTTTTCCTATCGCCTGATGTACTTCTTGCATGAGAGGTTATTCTAGCAAGATGAGTGATATTGTTACTCATAAAGGGGTTGGGAGGGTATTGCACAGATACATGCGACAGCAGGGTTGTATCATTTCCTCGTAGCAACCTTGACCTGAAAAGCATGGGCCAGATTACTTCTTCGACTGCATATCTCTTCTCTTCGGAGAAACGACCGGTGTGTACTTTTTGCTATCGCATTAAATCATCACTTTTGAGTGCGTCCTTAACGTTCACGATTTGCGAATTACGTGGTCGCTTGAACGGCATTGTCCTCATAGTAATTCGGTAGGCATATGCTTGTCCCTTTCCTTCTCTCGCACACCCGCGTCAGCTTCAAACCCGTACATGAGCAGACACAGCAAGAAGCCTTGACGTCTTGTATGTATGTCACGCAGGGCTGCCAATGCAGGTCAGCGTGCACTTTTAATTAGATCAAGTCAAAGTGCAAGTCAGTCCTTTGGCAGTCCCTTTGGATGACTATGCACCGGGTAGCCTTGTTACTTCTTTTGCAGACTTGTGCATGCTCAATCCTCGTCCAAGTACTTCATCCTCCTTCCTCATCCTCAATTGTGTGGGTGGCCTCCAAGATCACATCACCACTTGCATTCCTGCAAAGGCCTGCACGCAATCAGCTTCACTATGCGTTTCTCTCTGTACACGTGCAGGTGAGAACAGGAACTGAGCTGAAGGAGGGGATCGCAGAGTTCTACGATGCCTCCTCCGGCTTGTGGGAGGACATGTGGGGGGAGCACATGCACCACGGCTACTATCCTCCGGGAAAGAAGGTCGACAACAAGGAGGCGCAGATTGACATGATCGAGAACACGCTCGCCTGGGCTGGCATTCCAAGTAAGGACCACACCCACACCTTAACAATGGTGATCCTCTATGAAGTCGATAAAGTGAATCAAGTTTCATGTGTTTTTCCACCTCTCTTGCAAGCGTTCCATGCATGCGTGAAGGTTGAGGATTGCACTAGCTCCCCACGACTAGCTTCCACGCCTCTCCATTAGTTGCATTTGTCTTACTCTTCTGCCTCCTGATCTGCTCACAAGAACAAGTTTCTGCGCGTGAACAAAGTCGTGCTTTCGCTGCTACGTGCAACTATTGTACCAAGCACGTACTTTTGTCCAGAGCACGTCGCATGTCGCCTGCAACGACGTGCAAGAGAAGCAAAGTGGTTGGGGGAATCGGGGAATGCTTGATCAGAGGGGCAGGTCCTCTGCACAGCAGTTCACCTATGCGATGAAGGCCTGAAGCTGACATGTCTCCCGTACGTCATCATGCTTTTTGTGGGATCTTGAGAGAGGAAGACTCGCATGAGCTGTATGTGTGCAGTTGGACCAGATCTGATTAACTCAAAGATCTGACGAGTCAGATATGATGTTTGATATGCATCCAGAACGAATCTGATGTGGACCTCTCCTTCTTGTGCACTCTGCTTCTCTGCGTGACACCTGCAGCCGATGAAGACAACAAGCCGAAGACCATTGTTGACGTTGGGTGCGGCATTGGCGGATCTGCTCGCCACCTGTCACGAAAGTACGGCGCCTCTGTGAAGGCCATCACTCTCAGCCCTGTGCAGGCCAAGCGGGGAAACGCCATCTGTCAGGCCCAGGGCCTTGCTGACAAGGTCGGTGCGCCCACCCCTTCTTTGTTTGGGCTTCCTACTTAATGGCTCGCGCTCTTTGGAAGATATCTTTTCTTCTTTAATCTCTCTCCCTCTTGTATATTCTGACTGCCTTCTTGATCTGCCGTGGCGCTCACAAGCAATCATGTCCTACCAGTCCAGAAACATGTTCTTCCAAAAGTTCATGGAGGAGTCTGAGGCAGAAAGCAGAAGGGGAGACTGCAGTGTGTGTGGTTTTTCCGTCCCCCTCCCCCGTACGCCTGGAATGGCTCTCTTTCTTGCATGCCCCACGACGGCATTCCCCTCGCCCAAACACCTCATCTGGTGGCATCTGGTGTCTGAGATCGTGTGCCAGCTTGAGAAGCGGAGAAAGCTCGTGAATCAGATGCGGTGCTGCTCTTTTTTTTCGCCCCTGCTCTAGCTCCTCCTCCTCCTCGCCCTGTCCTCGTCCTGTACGTGCAACTTTCTCCTCCTTAGCAGTGACACTGCCTTCTTTGCTGCTATGACACCTCAGAGCAAAAAATCGTGGGCTGTCTCAGAGCGTGCCTCGACTGATATTTGCAATAGATGGCAACATTCAAACTTCTTGGTCAATGGCTCCCGCTGCAGCAGTCCTCAGGGTGCCTTGTGTGAGGGAAGATGCTCTTGCTCGTGTTCAGAAGTGCGCTGTCTCTACAGGAAAAGAGGGGTAAGCTGTCCCATATTGTTTACCGACCGTGAGGATTTTGAAAACGCAGGAGGGTTGACGTGGACAGGGGAGGGCGAGGGGGAACACGTCCTTGTCCGTACTTCTGGTCGGGCTTCTCTCTGGATCAACTTACTCATTGTCTCGTTGTGTCGCATGGCGCGATGCAGGTGGAGCTGAAGGTGGCAGACGCCCTGCACCAGCCCTTTGCCGACAACTCCTTTGACCTCGTGTGGTCCATGGAGAGCGGGGAGCACATGCCCGACAAGAAGCAGGTGTGTGTGTGTGTGTGTGTGTGTGAGAGAGAGAGAGAGAGAGTGCGCACAGACGCGCGTGTGTGTGTGTCGTGCGCCCAGAAAATGCTCCCTTCCCGCTCCCCGCTCCCAACCACCTGCGTGCTCTGTGCTTCCCTCCTGCCATTCTTCCTCCCTCCCCCCCTCTTTCCTCCCCCCCTTTTCTGCTGCGCCATGCTGCTGCTGCTGCTGCCACGTGTTGCCCACCTCTTTCAGAGCCTCTGAAAATTATATGCATGGCTGTAGCCGATCTCTGGCGCTGACACTGCCCTCACACTACTCCAGAGCACATGAAAAACCGCACAGACGGTTGCTACCAATCTCTGCCGCTGACGCCGCTCCTCACTCGCTGCACTTGCCTCACGCCTCTCGTGAGAGCAGCTGGGAAGAGGTTTTTGCTGCAGGCTCAGGCTGGAAGGATGGAGGTTGGAGGCTGGAGCTTGTTATTATTAACTAAAGTTTTAGAAAAAAAAGAGAGGGAGAGCTGCAGGCTGACAGCTGAAAGGCTGCGGGCTGGGGGCTGAAAGGAGTGTAGCTGGAGGGAGGCTGGAGCTTGCTCTAACAATTTAAGAAAAAACAAAACAAAGAATCTGAGGAGGCTACGGTGATGTATGATAGCTGAGCAGGCAGCGGGCTGTTGCGGCTGGTCTCCTGGAGCTCATTCCCGCCGGCCACGTCAGCCTTGGCTCTGTGGTTGTCGCTTTTTTGCTTCTCTTTGGGCACTCCTGTGTTGGCACAAGACTCACTTCTAAGTGTGCTCTCGCGCAGTTTGTGGGCGAGCTGGCGCGCGTGGCGGCGCCAGGCGGCAGGATCATTGTGGTGACATGGTGCCACCGCAACCTGAAGCCCGACGAGACAAAACTTGCGCCCGACGAGCAGGTGGGTGCATGCACCTCCTCCGCCGCGCTCCTCCCGCTGCGACGTGCTGTGTGCTGTCACCGCCACGTGCGTGCACGTCCTCCGCAGTCCTCCCAGCTGCGATTGTCGCGCTCTCAAGTGCCCCTACCTCGTGCAGCTTCTACTTTCTGGTTCCGGTTTTTCTTCTCTCTGCTCTCTGCTCCCTGCTCCCTGCTTGCACTCTCCCCTCCTCTCTCTCCTTCACTCCCATTTTATCCCACCGTCATCCCTGCATCCCATGAGCATGCGCCCGTCATGCGTGCGTGTGTTCCTACACGCACCAATGCTCTTCAGCTCTGCATCTCCTCCGCCCCCTTCTCCCTTCCCCTGGAGGCAGCAGAGCAGCAGGTGCCATCGGAAGCAGACAGCTCCTGGATCGCTTGCACGCCCTTGTCTATATCCCTCTCTTCAGAATATCCATATGCGTGTACACGTGGAAGGGGGACGGGAGGAGGTTGAAGAATGGATGCAATATATATAGTGGGGGTGTAGAAAGGGCCCAGCCACGCGCTCTCCCTCTCTTCGCCAGCCCCCAGCTCATATTTGCCCCTTAAGATTCCCCCACAATTCGTTCCTTCGCCAAAGAAAGACAGTGCCCGGCGCCTGTGGCGTTCTCGCCACCTGTAACGTTGTGCACTCATGATATGGCGTGTTGGTGTGGCATGATGACGTGGCGACGTGGCAGGCGCTGCTGGACAAGATTTGCGATGCTTACTACCTGCCAGCTTGGTGCTCCACCAATGACTACGTCCAGCTGGCCAACGAAGCTGGCCTCCAGGTACAGCTTCTCCCTCCCCCCCTCCATCCCCTCTTCCTTCCCCCTCTCTCTCCCTCCCTCCTCCCCCTTCCCCCTCTCTGACTCCCTCCCTCTTCCTCTTCCCTCCCTATCTCCCTCTCCCTCCCTCTCCCTCCCCCTCCCCCTCTCTCACTCCCTCCCTCCTCTTCCTCGCCCTCTCTATGTGTGTATGTACCAACGCATGTACTTGTATATGCAGGTGTTCCCCAATTGTGGCTTCCTGTAATGACCACGGGTGCTACGCGATGCGTGTGCTCGGCTCAGTTCCATGTCTGTGCTCATGTGGTGTGCGCCAGGACCTCGTGAAAGGCACTGCACACAAGTGCTCACACACACACTGTCGCACGCGCATGCACACATGCGCACGCATTCTCACACACATCCACGCATCCGTGTGCATGGGTGGCGGCTGGCCCCTCGCAGGATGTGAGATCCGACGACTGGTCCGAGTACATCACGCCCTTCTGGCCGGCGGTGGTGGCCTCTGCGCTCTCCCTCAAGGGCCTGCTGGGCTTGCTCCGCACAGGTTGGGCACTCTCCCCTCCTTCCTGCTGCTGCTCCTGCTGCTGCTGCTGCTGCTGCTGCCGCCGCACCTTTACCATGGTGTTATTCGGTGTAGAAGTTTTGTTTGGAAGCGTCATCATATGTTTGGTTCCAGTGAGAGGGGTTGCACCATTTGCATCAAGTATCGGTTGGGTTTTCATTACATTCTGGATTACATTTGTGCTGCTCCCTGAATATCCCTTAAAGTTCCCCTGAGCGTGGTAGACACCCTGCATTGGTACGACATGTGCTGCAGCTTGTCGCCTTGTCTGCACTCTTTAGGACGGCTCTTACATTTTCCTTGACAACGTAACGTGTGCATCGCTTGAAAAACGGGGAATGCCCGGCTATCGTCCGTCTGGCTTTGGGCCACGCACAAGGGTGCTGCCAGCTTTGCCCCTTTTCTGTCTGCCTTGAAGCTTCAGCTTCAGCTTTGCAAGTGTGTGTGGTGGTCAACCTTCAACTTGTATAGGGCCACTGCTGCATGGGGACAGGACCGAGCACGGGCACAGGCAGGGGCATAGGCACGGGCACGGGCACGGGTGCAGGAATGGGCGTAAGCAAGGGCTTGGGCGCTACAATGTGGTTTTTATCTTTCTTTTTGTCATCTGTGGACTAGGCCTTGCTGGCAGCTTGATACACACGCGCATGCAGTGCCAGCTGGCGTAGCATTGGCTTAGTAGTAGCTGTGTATATTCACCGACTTGGCGAGCTTGCGCAACGTCTCGTCCTTCTTGTATACAAGTTGCTCAGAAGGATAATTTTGCTGCTGCTTGCGATGCTTGTGGTGGGCAGGATGGACGACGATAAAGGGGGCCATAGCCATGACGTATATGATCCAGGGGTTCCGAATGGGCGTCATCAAGTTTGCGATTATCACTGCTCGTAAGCCCACCAGTTGATCGTGATATCAAAGATATTGAGGTTCGATTGTATGTGTATAGAGCGTCCCGCTTTGATTTCTGGCGCTGTTGAATTTCCCTAGAATATTGGCTTGTTCAGGCATAGTCTAGTCCGAGAACAGTACGTAAGCTTCAGGCAGAGTGAATTACATATTGCTCACAAGGTGGTCTTGTTGTATATTGAATATCAATAAGGAGAACCTTTTGTACGCTTTCAAGATGACTGCCTGCATTTAATATCAAGTTTCCCTCATAACATGGTTTATGAAACTCAAAGCAAAAAACTTATTCTGTGTAAGTGCAATCAATCTGCTCGAATTTTAAAGGCAATGCTTAATCCCATTGAAGATGCCAAGTCTCAAGACTCTCACTATCAAAAGTACCCAGCGAATTTCCGTGACGTGCGTAAATGGGCCTTAGCACTACTTGCGAAGGTGATCAATTAAGTACAGTATTAAAAATGAGCCAATGCGTGACTTGCATGTTTGTGCCATGTCCACAGAGCCACTTAATGGAAGACAATTGGTAAATTTACATTGACTTTTTAGTTTATCATCTCATAACAAAACATCGAACAAGGGAAAGAAATGAAAGCTTGATGTCGAGTCATAAATGTATTTTCATTGGTTACTGCATATCTTCCTCACAATTATCGATTAAAAAATACATCGTCATCATTATCATCATTTAAAGAACTCCAACCTCGGCTTCTTCGCGGAGCTCTAAGACGGCTCATATTTGTGGGGTGGGGAATGGGAACTCCCACAAAGTCGGCAATTTCTTGCACTATCCAATCTTGTTCTCGGACTGTTAACTCACCCCCAAACAGGTGGCCGCTTCCCGTGCCTCCACGGCCTTCTTCCAAGATTTCACAAATTGTCACTGGCTTCTCTCCCTCCAGCTTCACAACCCCATAATATTATAAGAAGAAGAAAGAAAAGTAAGGTCAGAATTTAAAGCGGCCACAACCGAAAGTAACCTACTTCTACGTGCCATCCAAGACCACAGCCGCAAATCAGAAAGTTCCTATACGAGGACACTCATTGCATGTCCGTTGGTCTCGGGTGATGCGCTTCTCGCATTTGTCACTCCATTGGCCCGGCATTCTACCCGAAAAGAGCAACATGAGTGCGTCTAGCTCAAACAAATCTGGTACTAGCGAGATGACATGACAGAAGTGTAGGATGAACCACAGGGCCCCTTTGGTGACGGAGAATCTCAGTTGCGAGAGGGAAGTGCAGACGTGAAGTTTACTTTGCGTCTGCCTGGCACGTCAGTTTCCTCTCGTTCTACGTCTCCTGTGCACAGGAAAAAAACTTCTACAGGTGCCCCGCATCCTCCAGGACGCGCACTTTGCACACCTTAACTTGAATGCAAAATATGAGGCCAGATTTTGCACTTGTGAGGTCAACAAGGAATTGACCATGTACTAACAACTGGAATTATAGACCTTGAAGAAGCAAAAAAAAATAGCTTGCAGTTGAAGCTTTATACGAGAGATACAGAGCACTGACCAATAAAGCAAAGCTTAGCGTCGGCCCTTGAAAAAGTAGTGCTCACACCTACATCCACCACCTGGGCCAAGAAAAATATCGTCCTCTTTTTCAAGCGATGCAGGGGATGCCATTTGAGGCCCCGGAAAAGACAAAGGGCGAGCTTTGACATGAGGGATGGAACCACCCTTGGCACCTACCTCTTGCACAGTGACACCTGTCGAGCAGATATCGCCCGTCTTGCCGCTGACAGCGCGGCTCCAAGCGCCGCCTGGCGCCGTCCACTTGATTTCATACGTGGAGCAGTTCATGCTGATGTCCACTCCGACGGCAGTGGCCTTGAGCGTCTTAGCTGCCAGGCTTTTGGCACATCATAGGACGGCAGAGAAACAAAGACCACAAAGCAGAAATTGATTTGAAAAACCAGAGAAGTCAAAGAACCAAAGAACCAAACAAAAACCCAAAATACACAAAAGCACAAAAGCACAAAAACACAAACAAAACAAAACTTGACCGTCACACAGGCAAACAGAAAGAGGGCAGAGCCAGCGTTGTACGAGGACTAGCAACACGGAGTCAAGCCTCAAGAGGAAGCATGACGATGCCAACGGCCACTTCATACATGCATCTACACACCCAAGTCGATGCACTATCGCTTCTTCACACGGAAAACTCGAAACATGCACGCACGTGCTCGTATGGTCTTGAGAGCAAGCTGCGGATAGCACATCAAATCCTCCGCACTAAAAGAGAGCGCAGAATGCCACAGATGGCATGCAGATGCGACACCTCACGAGGGGACATGACACTTTCAAAATTCGTTCTTCAAGTCTTAAGGCTTGCCACTTGGTTCTGTGGGGTTAACTTGTTATAGTGAAGACAGAAGAAAAGGGGAAGGGGGGNCCTGGCACCCACGGCCCAGAAGGGCAGCGAGAAGAGCGTCATGACAAGTGGCTTGGGCGCGCGCACCACCGTCGACGTGAACTGCACCATGAACGCGTTCCACGCCTGCCAACTCCCCCGTCCCCCACGGCGCACTCGATGCACTTGAGACATCGATACAGAAAACGATAGAAGGGAAGAGTCTACACACGAGGGGTTAACAACCAACAACAGAAATAGGATGGTAAGCAGAGTGTGTGTGTGCAGGAAAACCGAGAACTCGTCAAGCACGCAACGTCTTGCTATCCCGCAGTCAGTTCCTGCTTCGCACACCACAAGCATATGCATGTGCACAGGCGGATGCAGGGCCTTTTTGCGATACATGGCCGCATGCACACTGGGCGGGCGGCAGGAGGCTTCCCTCCCCCCTCTCCCTCCCACTCACACACTCACACACTCACTCTCTCTCTCTCTCTCTCTCTCTCTCTCTCTCTCTCTCTCTCNTCTCTCTCTCTCTCTCTCTCTCTCTCTCTCTCTCTCTCTCTCTCTCTCTCTCTCTCTCTCTCTGTGGGTGTGTACAATAAGTGCACGTATGTGCACATATTAGTATGCACGCCTGAGCGCACATGCGTGTGTGTGTATGTGTGCGTGTGTGTGTGTGCGCGTGTGTGTGTGTTTATGTGTGTGCTTGCGCGTGCGCGCGCTCATGCGTGTCTACATATGCATGCCTGCATGCCTGATCTTCAGTTTTTATCATTTTTATCATTCATTTTTTAGTATCAAGTGCCAGGCAGGGGGGGGGGAGGGAGAGGAGGGGGAGGAGGGGCAGACGGACACACGCACGATGGTGAAGGCGGCTACGCCCACGTTCTTTTGCGTGAGGCCGGCAGCCGGGATGTGGACGCGAATGGCATCGCCACTTTTCTCGAGCACCTGCTGAGACGTGTCAGCCAACAAGCTGGGGCGGGCTCATGCATCTATCTGGTTGAAAGGGATGTTAGAAAAAGAAGTTGCTGACCACTGGTGCTCAACAAACCCATAACGGCGACAGCCATAGCAGTCCACAACAATCCATAACAACCTGAACTATCATTAACAGTTACAACTTCTTGATGTTGATTATCATAATCCTTTGATTATGCCTATGATAGCATGTACCCATGATACACCTATGATATCATATACCCAAAACATCACATACCCCTGATGTAGCCCACAATATTCAGAATATTAAATGATACGATGTGTACATTCCATCACAAGAAGACCACGAGACACAGGATGCAGCGGACAGATAAGCTGCCCAAAGATAGTGGAGCTGAAATGAAGTGCATGAATTAACATCATGAAAAAGGAGACACGAGGCACAGAGCACTCCATGAAGACATATGCACATGCGTGTACGAGCGCCCGTGCGCCCGTGCGCGAGCGACCACGCACGCGCGCGTGCGTGTGCGTGTATGTGTGTGTGTGTGTGTGTGTGTGTGTGTGTGCGCGCGCGCGCGTGCAAGCATGTGCGCGTGTGCATGTGCACGCGTGTGTGTGCGCGCGCGTGCATGTGACAGAAAGGAAGGAAGATGGGCATTTATTGGAAGCTGAGAAGAGCGGCGGAGGGGGGGGGGGGGCATGCGTTGAATGATGTAGCTAAATTCGGGAGGGGGCTGCAGGAGGAGCACCACTTTGGTGTCGTTGGGGCGGCGGACCCTCTCAGCCTGCGCGCCCTGGGGGCGCCACCTGTTGGCAGCACGCGCGGGCGGCGGTTGTTGTACAGGTGGCGGTGGCTCCCGCAAGGCACGGATTACCTCTGCCGGAGTCTGCCCCCAGCAAGCAAAGACACAACATTCAGGAGAACCGTAAGAAGGAGACATATTGAACGTGCAATGGGTTTTATTAACAAGACCAAGAACTCATTTTTTGCACTTGCCCCCTTCCGACGGCCACACACACCCCCTTCCCCCAGCCTTTGAAAGCACGTACTAATGTGCACACACAAGCACTCAAGTGCACGCACATGCGCAGCCCAACCACTGACAAAGCCACACACAAGCACACACACACAGGTGCACGTGGGTGCACACCTGCACGCGGGCACACACACACGCACACACATACAAAAATGCATGCATATAAAGACACCCACATGCGCGGGGTCCCATGCATGGACACACACACCTGGAAGCGGTCTTCGGGGGCGGGCTGGAGCAGTCGGTCAACCACATCCGCCAGGTGGCGGCTCATGCTCACTTGCGACCTGAAGTCCATCCTCAGCCGGGACTGCGCGTGTGCAACCACACTCCGCATGAACACACACATGAATACACACACACACACGCACACATACACATA
This sequence comes from Mesotaenium endlicherianum, assembly GCA_009602735.1. Taxonomy (NCBI): domain Eukaryota; kingdom Viridiplantae; phylum Streptophyta; class Zygnematophyceae; order Zygnematales; family Mesotaeniaceae; genus Mesotaenium; species Mesotaenium endlicherianum. Next base: position 313,200 of record WELA01000937.1, read on the forward strand.
CGCGCGCACACTGAGAGAGAGAGAGAGAGAGAGAGAGAGAGAGAGAGAGAGAGAGAGAGAGAGAGAGAGAGAGAGAGAGGACAGTAAGTCTGTGGCAGGCAGGCAGCGGTGCAGCAAGAACCTCAGACTGAAGGGAACATCGAAAGCATGAAGGAGCGTTAAGGCTGACACCAGCGCTGAGAGCGATTTTTTGCAGCAGCTGCGCGTACCTGGAGCAAGAGGGGTCTTGATGTTCTATTCGACACGAACAAACAAAAGGTGAGAGGAAAAGTGCCTAAGAGAGATAAAGGAACGTGCTCGCTCATGTACGTACTACGATGTGGTGTGCTGGCACGCGCAAGGACCACACAGAAAGCTTTTTGACAGACACTTCAAAAAGGTAAGAAGAGGAGGGAGAGGGGCAGGGAAGACAGGGAGGAGGCGAGGTCGGGCGTGCTGCACTGGGGGGCATGCCTGGGGGAAGGAAGAAGGGGGGCGTCCGGAGAGGAGGAAGAGGAGAGTGGCCCCCAGGCCGTAGAGGTCGGTGCGCTCGTCCGCGCGGTTCTGGAACTGCTCCGGCGCCATGTACCCAAACTGCCTCACGCAGGAAACAATTACCCGCCCCACACATGCACACCCGCACGCCAATCCCCAACCAAAGAAAAAATAGGCACACACGTACACACACACACACACACATGCGCGCACACGCACGCAGATACAAAGAGAGAAAGAGACGGAGAGGTGGAGAAAGGGAGGGGAGAGGGTCCAAACACAGTGGGGAGGCACACACGTACGAATCCAATGCCAGCGACAGCATCACTATGAAGCTGAGACTCACTCAGCTGTTTCTGGCACATATGGGTACACTAGCCTCTCTACATGCGTGCGCGTGCTTGCATGTGTACAATTGCCGGTCTGCGTCTGCAGGTGTGCGAGTTTGGTTCCTACTTGTATGCCTTCATAGTGAGGAAAACATAGGGAGAGAAGTACAAGGAGCCGATGAGAGGGGGCAACGAAGCAGCTCTGTGGAACAGCAACTTCTCCGCCGATTGGAGGGACCAATAAGGATGAGGCTTGCAATAGCCCACAGGACAGGGCAGTCGGGGTGTGCGAGAAATAAGTTCCAGTTGAGAAAAGCAGAAGCACACAAAGGAGAGATGATTCGGAGATCCCAGGCAGACGGCAGTAAGCATGGATGTTGAAAAAGAAGAGTAATGTAAGACTTGTGGTGGAGAAGGAGGGGGCTAAGGTTCAGAACTCGAGGAGGGTCAGGCCACGCTCCCACGGTGGTGCAAACACCAACGTTGATGGTGCCAACGCCGAGGGTTCAAGCGTCGGTGTCAGTGGGTGCGGGAGTTGCGCCAGCGCAAGGGGGTGGCGGGGTGGCAGACGAGCCATCGAACCCAGGCCACCCTCAGGGTAAGGTCAGCCAACCGGGCTGACTTCAGAGCCGAGGTTCGACGCGTTGGCCCGTCAACGTGTTGGCCCGACAAAGGTCCAGGGTCTCTGACAAAGGTTCTGGGTCCGACAGAAGTACAGAGTAACGCATGGTGCCAAATTGTGCCCGCCGTAAGCGAGGCGGCAGAAACTTCCCACACGGTGCCACAGTCGACCACTCGCTAGGTTCTAGACCTCGTCCTGATCTTGGGGTCTTAAGGTTTGGGGCTTTTGAAGTTTCTTGTTTTTCATCTGGGGTCTGACTAGGGTGCAGGGGGGCAAGGGTGCAGCGGGGACGCACGGTGCCAACGATGGTGCCGCCCATAAGTGAGGTGGCGGCAGCGTCTTGCACCGCGCCGAAGTCAACCACTTGCACATGGCCCGTGGCTGTGTCCAGAATCACATTCTCCGGCTGCGCACACGCGACGCACACGGCTTCATGAATTTATTGCTCACGGAAGAAAGCGGGGCATCTGAAGGGCGTAAGAGATGGTCAATGGACTTGGGTTATTTGCAGAGTTGGTAAGGACAGAAACTAGACGAACAAGATTTGACGTAATCAGATCTGAGGCAGCATCCAGCCAGCCAATGGCGTGAAGGACGGGCGAGGAGGACGAGGAGGAGGAGGAGGAGGAATCACCCGTGAATAAATAAATGGGGAGGATCAATATAAGCAATTGAGGAGAAGTACTGAAAGAGGAGGTAGGGAACGAAGAGCGTTAGCGAATGACTCTTCAAGCAGACAAGCACTCTGCACGATGCTTTTCGATACAAGCATTCATGCATGCACAAAAAAACGGGTATTCAGAAAAAACTCACGTAGGCGTTGCGGACATGCATACTCGCACATGTGCGCGGGTGCCCGATTTCAGCACACGATTCTCAGACGCGCTGCATGAAGCCTGAAGCCGAAGATTCCAATCCTCAGAAAAGCACGCTCGGCGCTCATGGTCTCTGCATCGGACTGGGTCATGCGATAACCTAGAGAATGGCAGCAGCTGCTGCCGCCGCCAAGGGTGCCCAGGGTTTCTGCGCGTCGCGCGTGTGTTCCTCTTGGGGCCCCTTCTTATTTGATACACAACGCATCAATAATGAAAGCACTTCACACACGACTCGGGTGGGCGTGGTACTCACGCGTACCTGTTTGTATCTGCATGTTGCGTGTCCCTCTTCTTTATAAAATTCTATCAAAAAATGAAATTGAATGGCTCATCAAATATCAACTGCACAGCTCAACATGCCCAGCGAACGATGGGGCCAGGAGCAGGGCGGGGGGGGGGCACCTTGATGTCTCTGTGAATGACAGCTGGCCGCAGTGACTGCAGATAGCGCAGCACCTCCAGGACCTGACAAAATATAAATTGCATCGAGATAAGCCATGAATGGCGGTGATATGTATGGATTGAGGTAAGATAAAACATGAATAATATGGATTGTGGTCGTATAACATATCGATTCATATGAATCTGCGGTACAATGAGACGTGTATTATAGGAATTGCGGTTGGATACGACATGAATAATAAGGATAGCGGTGGAATAAAGCCCGAATGGCATGAAGAATTGTCGGCCGTCGTCTACCCCGCCAAAGCAGTCACATCATAGCACCACGCTTCAATGTTTTTTCATCAGTCTTTCTTTAAGAAAGCGGCTTTGCAACAGGTTTGGACGTGCATTGCGTCAAGAAGCGGGACTGCATGTGTTGGAAGCGCAGAATTCTATCAGCTGGCAAGGAGTGTCAGAGGAAGTCACAGCTCCTCAGCTCCTCGGACAATATTGCTATTTTGCAATCATATATATATATATATATATATATATATATATATATATATATATATATATGCCAAGTACATACATGCCAATTACGTATAGCAGTTACACATATTGAAGTGCTGGCAGGGCTGACTATGCGCATGCGAAGTGATAACAGAAGGAATTTGAAGACGCCTGTTCACGGGCACGGCAGGGGGGCGGGCGGCCGACGGTTCCTGAAGGAGCTAGGCTGATGAAGAGATGTCCATAGACTAGGCGATGAACGCGTGGCGGTGGCAGTGGCGGCGGCGGCGGTGGTGGTGGTGGTAGAGGAGGAGGCGGAGGTGGAGGAGATTAAAACGTTCTCTTCAAAGAGAAGGAAGAATAAGTATTCAAAGAAAAGAGAGAATAAGGAGGAGCCAATAAGAAGGAGGAATTGATGCAGATTAAGGGGTGACTCCAAGAAGGAAAGTGGGCGCAATGCCTGAGTGCATGCAAATTTATAGAACGGTGGGAGGTGTGTGTGTATTGTGTGTGTGAGAGAGAGTGAGCACGCACGTGCATGCGTGTGTGTGTGTGTGTGTGTGTGTGTGCATGTGTATGTGTGTGTGTGTGTGCGCGCGCGCTTTGTGTGTAAGCTTAAAGTACAGAAAATTGATGTAATCTCTTGCAAAATAAAAAACTTAAGTTTCTAAGTCCATCACATGTAAAATTCTTTTCAGAAGTGGATCCAGAGGAGGCGTGCAGGAGGCGCCAGGTGTCCACCCAGCAATGCACAAAGCGCACAACTCACCTCACACGCGATGCGCACAGCCTCCTCCTCGGTGGGTCTCCAGCTGCCAGATGTCACGAGCTGAGCCAACGACTGACCCGGAGCAATCTTCTGGACGAGGTAAAATCTTCTGTCGGTGGCGCTGTCCTCCTGCCAGCACCGATGTGCGACGTGTTAAGATTTCGAGTCGCGGAATGTGATTTCCCGCAAATCCCCACGAGCTCATGCAGCTCTGCCGTGTAGATGATGACAAGTCCCCACGTGACACGCAGGTGATGTCTTATTGCTTCCACATTCAACGTCAAAACGCCAAAACTGGGGGGACCTAGCCCGGTCTGCTGACCTCTGGTGTTCCGACACGATGAAGGCATGACAATGTCTGTATGCGGATTCGTTTGGGTACACATGCATGATATACAGAAGGTAGCCATGGAGGAGCTCTGACGATGAAAAGTATGTGCATGATGTGGGGCACGTCCCTGAATGTTCACGTGCACTTATTTAAATACACATAGAAATGAACTTAAATACATATAAACATACACATTAATATATATACATATACATATAAGTACATACCTGCGCGCATGCATACATGTGTGTGTCGTGAACACACACAAAAGGATTGAAGAAGAAACGTACCTCGAAATAGTCAATGTACTGGGGAATGCCGGGGTGCGCGAGGGATTGCAGCACGCGCGCCTCTCTCTCAAACAAGTCCAGCTCCTGCCCGCAGACGAATCCGCGCACGCGCACCCACACACACACACACACACACACACACATTCAGAAAGCCGCAAGCACAACAAGCACGAGCGGGCGTTGGGCTCCTTCCTGAACTTGCACACGAGATGCCTTCAGGAGCAGGAATCACTGTGCACGGCCCTACGCCCGTGACAAGCTTCGGACTTCTGACGCACCTGCAAGCAGGTAACGTGTGTGCGTGCATCTCCTTGTGCTTTATATATACAGACACACACATACATATATACATATATATGTACGTACATTTAGATACGTGTGTCTACTCACGTGTTTATCAATGTATGTGTTGGAAGATCAAACCCTCGTATGAATAAGGTGAAGATAGATATGATAAGAGTTCAGTTGACAACGAGTAGCTAGAGCACAACAAGGGCTCGAACACTCTCCCTCTCCCCCCCTCCGTTCCCACTATGCCCCCCTTCTCCTTTACCCCCCGATTTGCGTACAATAGACGTGGAAGCATGTGAAAATTATGAGAGAAAGAAAGCACCTTCCAGGCGTGCATGGTCCGCAGTGACATGGCTTTGACAGCCACCGGCTCGCCGCCAGCTGTCACCGCCTGGTACATCGTGCCCACCCCACCCTGCCCGAGGATCCCAGTTATGCGATACTTGCCCCCCACCAACTCCCCCAGCTCCAGCCCCACCCCCCCCAGGCCTTCCCCTGGACGTGCCAACTGGCCCGGCTTTGATGTTGACGCTGAGCTGGCACCTGCTGCCAGGAGCTGCGCCCACTCGACTTGCGCCACGTGTTGCTCCTGTGGCCCTCCTGACTGCCCCTGGCCTGTCGGCAGAGCAGATCCACCCTCTCTGCGCAACACACAGAAGTTTGACACAAATAATATTTTGACATTAACATTATTTCGACACATTACTATAATTGTCATCTGGATGCTATGAATTTTCTTATAGCGTCTCAGTCTCATCAACGAAAAAACGCCAGCAGACTGCCAACATCGCCTACTGCTGCACTCAGACCAACTCTAACAGTGCCTGCTGCAAATCAATGCACTCAAATGGCGCCTATCGCGAGTCAGCGCTTGAATCAGAGGCTCTTTGCTCAGGCCCTTCTGGACAGACAGGGTGCATGTTTAAAAAGCTTAGTATTAAGTCTACATTAGGCTAGATTTAAGCATGATACAATTGTGCAGCGTGGCGCATTATCAGTAGAGTGCATGCCACTCACATTCACATGCCAATCAACCACATTCACGTAGCACACGCACACACACAACTTCAAACAAGAACCTCTCAGCCTGGAGTGGAGCAGCCTGTCGGGTAAACTCTTCCCCTCCCCCGTGGTCCCCAGGAGAGAAGACCTTAAACCTCGAATTGAAAAACTCAAGGGGGTTTCACAAGGGGGGTTACAAGGGGGTTATTAGAACTTATAGAAGCAGATATTCAGCTTTTAACAAGAACTATTGTTGGGGAGCACAGGGGATTTGTCTTCAAATACTCTAAAACAGGGCAGTAATTCCTCCCTCAATCCCCAATAACGAGGTTGTCAGCAGACTCAGTGGAGGAATGAGCTTCTGGGTTGGCTGTAAAAACTTTTCCGAGTTTCACTCTGCTCTAATCTATCAACTCTCTCCAGACTCCGACATGTAAGCAAGCTCCCGACTCCAGACATCCTGCCAATTCAATTTGTTCTGCCGCCACACTTATGAGAGTCCCCTGCCATCCTTTTCCCTCGAACACTAGGCACGCGAATTCCACCTTCAATGTTCACCTACACCAGCCCCTTTGGAGAAGGAATACCTAACTCAAAACCACGTCAAATCTGCGCACATTTGAACTACGTGATGGTTGTGAAGCGTTCAAGAAACTTGATTTTCACATATCTTGTGCTGGCCAGCAGACTGCCGAGTGCATTCGCTGTTGGTCACTCGGTGTTAATGTCGTTGCAGGTGTACTTACGGAGCTGTTTGAGGTGGGTGAGGGGTGTGTAAGCGGGGAGGATCTGGAATTGCTTCTGGTGGTTGAGTTCTTCGCCTTCACAGACACGAGTGCATACTTGTGTGCATGCACAAAGGCTGTCTACGATGACCTATCATCAAGAAGGAAGGTACTCACTCTACTGATGCCCGTATTTCAAAGTTGATGGCCGTGCGGAATCTCCTCTTTGCCACAAAATTTGTACATCTCGAAATGCTACCGAGCATGCCATGCTCATTTCCCTTGAGATTTATTAGACGTGATAGATTAGTCCTGCTCTTCCTCCTACTGCTGTCGTCAATCCTGAGTTTGTCAACCTTTCTAAAGTGGCAATGTGGGCCACTGCAATAACCGCGACTAGAGCTCTCATTCCCCCGCAGGCAGGTGGTTGGCTCTGACCAAGACAGTTCAGAGTAGCAGGAATGTACGCAATTATCCTTCAAAGCTATCCCAGCACTAACTATGCCTCGCACTAAACCTGCAGACATTCTCTTTCTCGCTTCAGTATGTGGCTTCTCTTGACGCAATTTGTCAACTGGCGCTTTTGAAAATAGTTGACTCGCTAATGAGCAACATGCAGGTCTTGTTGACGCAAAATACCTCTGTTAGACCGACGTCAGAATGCCCCTCCATACATTTTTTGCGCAGGAAACTTGAATCATGGAGCGAAAGACTGATAAGAGCAAGAGCCCTCACTAGCGCAACAAAGAGTTGAACCTACCCTAAGGGAAGATGACAGAGCAAGGTGGAAATGGAAGGACCAACATGTGGAGGAGACATAGGAAGCTCGAGGGGAATTTGAGAAGCATTTGGAGAGAAGAACGAGGGAGTGCCTTGCAAGAATGTCTTATAATGGCCTGGGATTGTCTGCAACGTCTTGTGATCAAACTTAAATAAGAACGAAGGCCGTGAGCTCGTGCAGTGTTGGGTGCTTCTGTGATGAGACATCTGGCATTGTCCGACCCTTCTTCTTAGCAGCTCGCCATCTGTCTCACGCTTTAAATAAAAAGTTCCGCTATATTGCCTTGCACGTTAGGAGGGGAAAGGTCTACAATTTGTGGACTACTGCGTCGGGCGGTGATGTCTCGTAGCTCCGGGGGAGGGTGGATTTTAGAATTTTCCTGTGGCTTTTTGGACAATTGTTGTGGCCTTCAACGATCAGATTGTCACGAGTATTCTTGCACAAATCTTCCTGCTGCGAGCTTTCCAGAGATTGATGTGAGTTCCTCATGAAGGTGCGTGTGATCTAGTGTGTGTTGGTCGTTACATCCTGGTAGCCAAATCCGGGGGGCTAAAATAACTGCTGCTCTTTATTCGAAATCAGGCGTGGGTTGCAGCGAGTTGATGCCTCCTATATATAGAGCTGCCCTGTTCAATAGCTGCCATGCTCACTCCACTACTGTTAGACAACCATAGCTGGCGGTATAAGTCCCACTTGATCTTCACAGAGTTTGTACTACTGAATGTTTTACATGGTGTGAAAGGCCCCCTGGGTGGTAACCGCGTGTCTTCGTATCTTCCAGAGGGTGGGCCAGAGCTGGCTGCCAAATTCCTGCCCAGATTTCTGCACACAGTTTTTTGCGTCTTCAGAGAAGCATATAGAAGCAGGGCAGGCACACGAGTCAGCCAGGTGGTCAAAAGTGGCGTGCACAGGCAGGCTCCCTGCCACCGCAGGGGGGCAAGTGCGGCTCACCCTTCTACCTCTTTGCCTCTGCCTGCCTGCCTGCTTCCCTGAGCTCCCCAGCTGTCCTCTTGTCCCAGCACGCAATTGTGGCAACTCTTGCCCGTCTCTCTCTGCACGGAAGAACAAACCACATGGGGGTGGATAATTCGCCTGATGTGTATGTGTGATTGGAGAGACGAGAAAGGGAGAGCAGGCTACTACGAGAAGCATACTTAAGACTCTCTCTCTCGGAAGAGCAGGTCCGGGACCTGGACGCAGGCATGTGTGGACCACATGAGTAGCATCTTGAATATGCATGGTTGATGCAGGTGGGCTTCGGGATCAAAGCGGAGCAAGGTGGAGGATAGGATTGAGGAGAATAGTCGGAAAGAATGAGTGGACAGGGAGGGCAACGCCCATATAGGGTGCGAGCTGCCAGAGAGTCAAAGCACAAGCGACGATGAGAGGGGGAGAGAGGGGAAGAGGGGGAGAGAGGGTGAGGGAAAGTCCCCAGTGACTCCATGGGAGTTCCTCTTATTTCTTGAGAGCTCAGATGAGACCTTTGCATGATAAGCGGGCAGCCTGGCTGCAATTAGTCTCAGATGTGAACGGGGTCCTCGTGGGGGGGAAGCAAAGCAGTGGCAGCAAGACAGCTCACGCTCGTGACGGCGACAAGGTAAGCAACCACCCCTTGTTGTGCTCATAGAGTCACTAAAGCAGGGAAGAGCAGTTCATGTCCAACGTTGAGGGCTAAGGCTCTAGGTGCGGACCTGCCGGGTAAGACCGTGCCTTTTCTTCTGTCAAGGTGATCTAGTTGGTCCAATTGGGAGTCAAGTTGCCCTTATCATACAAATCCGGTGCCATGTGTTGCGCCCGCTGCTGACATCCCGGGAGGTAAATGCGCCAGACTGCCTGCCTTCAGACCTTCTGACTTGCATGCATCAGCTTTTTCAAGGGAGGATGGAAGGATGGAAGGGAAGAAGGAGGGGGCTTTTGGGGGGGGGGGGGGGATGGGGGGGGCTAAAGGATAGGATTGTGGACAAGCAAATGTGTGAATGCTGAGGATGTAGGCCGAGGCTTAGGGGTCTTGGCATTAGGGTTGGTACGTTCTGAGGTGCCGAAGAGCAGAGGAGGCATTCAGCCGGGGTTAAGGACTTAGGAAAGCAAAGGTGGCAAGTTGGCTGGTTGTTTGTGAGAGCGACAGGAGAACCTGCCGTTCTCACAAAACCTGCAGTTTTGGGAACGGATTAAATCTCCTTTCCAAGAAGAAAAAAAAGAAGAAAAAAAAGAGAAACAATGAAGCAAAAGGCACCGAGAACAAGAGCCTGTCTCAAGCTGCGTGTGTGTGTGTGTGTGTGTGTGTGTGTGCGCGCGCTCCCCCCTTGAGAGCAATGGGCATCGGAGGGCTCACGCGCTCACACTCGAGGTGTTGGCACGTTGACACTTGGACATGCCCGGCGGGCTAGTTATCTGAGATTTGCACTTGCCAGGGTGTGCCTGTGAGGGTGCATGTGGGCGAGACATGTGTGAGACTGGACATGTCTTGGAGTCTCCCTTCCCTCCCCCCTCTCTCTCTGCACATCTGCCTCTTGGTCTGTCTTGCCAAGACGACCTCCACTTCTGTGTGCATGCACGCGCAAGCATGTGCGCGTGTGCGTGTGTGTGTGTCTGTTTGTGCCAGCGCGCGCACGCGTGTATACTCTGACTGTTTGTCTAGGGTTTAGGGTACCTGTAAGTAGGTATGCAATCTTCTTCGGAAAGGCCTTACTCACAACTTGCACCTTGGGGACAGCTGGCGGCCTGGGCACGCAAGCAGGGGCTTGCAAGGGGTCGAACGGGTTGTCGCGCGTATTTCACGACTACCACTGCCCAATTCAGAGCGCTGAAGCTGCTACATTATGAAAGAGCCAGCTGCAATTATGAAGGCGCTTGCTGTCGCACCTGTCGCCTTCTGCCCGATGCATAATCAACTTTGAAACGCCCTTCTGGGGGAAAAGTGAAGGCGAGGAAAGAACCAGCATGAGCTCCTAGGGATCAGGGTCTGGATGAACAACCCAGGGTTTGAGGTTACGGTGTTGTGTGGCGGGGAGGGTACCAGATTCGGGCGTTTACTTTGGGTCCAGTTTTTTAGCTAGGATTTTGTGCCAGGCGTGTGAACGTATTGAAGGTAGCCGATGCTTTTGACAAGCTTGTCTATTGCTCCTGGCCCAGCCTCCCCCCATCTCCTTTGAGAAAATCCTCCTCCCTCTCACCCTGTCCCCTTCCTTCTGCCCTCCCCCCCTTTCTCCTTCCGTCCCGCAGTCCCTCCCGCCCTCTCTCCCTCCCTCCCTCCCGCCCTCTACATGTGCCTCCCTCCTCTGACAGCGGTACCCTTGCTGGCTGATTTGCTGGCTGGCTTGCGAGCGGGAGGAACGGTTCCGCATTGACAGCGGTACCCTGGCTCACTCGTTCGAGTGAACCCACGGGAGGGAGTGAGCAGGGAGCTTCTTGCTCTCGCCCTCGGTGGCGGGGCCTGCGCCTTGCGCCATGTGTCTCATTCAGCACACAGGCCGCGCCTCAGCGTGAGCTGCGCGGGCTGCCTTTGGCCGAAGTCCCCTGCCCCAGAGTCGGGGTTCTGTCTGTGCTGGTCGTACCACCTATCACAGAAACGATGATAATGCACACAGCTGATTTTTGACTCGTGAGCAAGTACGTTCCTGGCCTGCTGCGCACAGCAAGAAGCGGTACGGGTCCATGTGTAGCTTTGCACTTTGTTTGTTCTCAATTCCTCTCGTAAGCGTTGGTGCGGCGCAGTGTGCCGCTTTCTCCCCGTGGATATGGAGGGCTTGTCTTAGTCAGCTCCTGGTTATTGAGGTGCTAGAGTGTAGCCCTCAGTTGTCATTGGATACATAGGCACAGGGTGTGCTCTTTGCGCGCTGCTGTGCTTGCAGTCAAACGCACGTGTGAATATATCAATTGTGTATTCATAAGTAAGTGCTAAGTTTGTATACATGCTATACTTTGTTGCCATAATCTGACGTGTGCAGTTAACAGGTATCTGCAAGTAGGTGTTCCACGGGACAATCCAAACAAGTCCAATCATGATAATTCAGCATGTATGTGATACTCTCGGCCTGTATAACTGAGACTTACAAGCCAATTGTGAGCCCTAAGTGGCGGACCGCAGATATGTGAGCTGAATCTTGCAGAGTGGGTGCAATTGCCATTTCAGATTAAGGTGCCATAAACTTGACGTACTAGATTGAATAAGATGTAGAGCTTATATCAACAAGCATATAGCTTTTAGGTTGTGACTGAATATAGTGAGACGTTTGCTAAGGTGATTATTTAAGAGCAAATCTAAAGACATAGAGAGCAAATCTAAAGACATAGAGTTACTTAAATCGTAAACCCACATGGCACACAATAACCACCTCTGTCTGGAGCCTGCAGGCACACATGATCAAATGGGTTCTGGTGATGCACATCTTAGTCTATGAAGGCATAAATTCACATCTCTTTGAAATAGTGCATCATACGCCTGATCATGGGCATTATCAGCACACGTGCTGTTTAGCATGACAGAAAGTCATGCAGAAGCCACCAACACTGTGCGTATGAGGCACGCCTACAAAAGTTGCAAGGAGGGGTTGGTAAGGCATGTCGAGTCTTTATCTAGCACTCTTCTCGAACATTTTCCACTAGTACCACGTTAATTGACTCAAGGAGGTAGTCAGTCTTTGCTCGATTGCACTTGCTTTTATCAGCTTCTAATAAGGACAAGTTTGACGCCCAACTGTTGCTTCATTAAAGCAAACGAGGCAACCCGCGACATGATAATGAATACGAGCATCAACATTGGCCCATACCTAAGAAAACGTCATTGATTCTCTAATCTCACAAAAAAAGTCTCAGAGGCCGAGGTGTATGGTAGCGACATGCCACAGAATGATAACTCTTCACAACCCGCCACGGAGCAAGTGTAGGGCGAGCCAAAATTGTGCCCACCTCCCCCCTCTGCTCCCCCAATTCAGCCTTATCCTCCTCTTATTCTGTCCACCAATCCTTACCTCCCCTAGACGCCTACATAACAACTCCGGGCAAGACTGCCACTGCAAGCATGTCGAGATGCCAGCGAGCTGAACCTGCCCAGTCCTATTCACTCTCCCCCCCCTCATGCTCCTGTCTCTGCCAGCTCAACAAATCTCCCCGCCTCGGTTTCAACGGATCTCTCCGTCCTCACCGTCGACCTCGCCATCCTCCAGGTCCTCTCCAGCCCCGCCGCCGCCGTTGCGCTTGTCGCGCTTGTGCTTCTTGTGTCGCCCCTCGGCCGCCTCCGCGTCCGACTCAGACTCGCGGCCGTGCTGCTCCTCCGCTCCGACAAGCGCACAAGCGTTATCGCCAGCCGGAGACCAAAAAAAAAGGCAGGGCACAGCATCCCCATGGCACCATAAGAGCAAGACAAGGTGGAACGGGGCGAGGCTATGTCACACTCCACACAAAGACTCACACGAGTTGCCGCACGTTGCCACAAGTTGCCATAGCACACACACCCACAGCTGAGAGATTGCAACAGAAAGTTGCCCCAGCAAACCAGGGGGGGGAGAGAACAGGGCTAGCGAGGGATAGCCAGGTGAGGTCCAGGGGGGAGGGGGGTTTAGGATGACCTCAGTGGTGGATGATGAGCGAGGGGAAGTAGAGGGAAAAATTGGACACGAGTGGGGTAGAGGGGAGTGGTAAGGGGGGGGGGGAGGGGGACAATGTTACCTTTCTGGAGGAAGAGGACTTCTTGTGGTCCCCGCTCTTGCCGTGCTTGCGCGACTTCTTCGCTTCCTTCTCCTCGCCGTCCTCGTCCCTCTCCCTCTCCTCGCCCTCCTCCTCCTCCTCCTGCCCCTCCTCCTCGGCTCGGTGCCGCTTCTTGTGCTTTCGCTCCTTGTCCTCGTCCCTCTCCTTTCGCCTCTCCTTCTCCTTGCGCCGCTCCTTCTCGTCGTCCTTGGCCCCCTTGCCGCCCTCCTTCTCACCCTTCCGGCTCTTCTCCTTCTCCTTGCCCTCGTCGTCCTTGTCCTTATCGCGCTCCTTCTCCTTCTTCCTGTCCTTCTCCCTCTCGCGCTCCTTGTCCTTGTCCTTGTCCCTGCCCTTCTCCTTGCTCTTCTCCTTCTTCTCCTCTCTCCGCGCCTGTGCGAACAACCACACACAGGCAGCATTGCATCAACAACCAAGAAGCACCAAATAGGTGAGACTGAAAATCACCTGTGCCTCATTTTCCAGACACTATATATGCAACAGCTACACAGTAAACTCATTAATTAACTGCAAATACACTAGGCCCTATTTGGGCACAAGCAATCCAGCACGCGAATGTCAACATATGCACGCATGGATGCGCACACACGGAAAAATTAGGCACACGTACAGCGCACACACAAAACAGGCTCACAAATGCACACGTGCGCACGCAACACGCGCACACATACGCACGAACACGCATGCACGCACACACCCGCACACTTTTTACAGCGGGCATCCGTGCACAGACGTGCACATATCCCGGAGTAATTTGACATGATCCACACGCGCTGCAAGTTAACACACGATCCCGCCCAAGACGGGAACTGCACGCGCAGCCGCACCTTCTCCTCCTTCTCCTTCTTGCGCTCCTTCTCCTTCAGAGCCTTGGCCTGCAGGTGCGCGATGTACTCGTCAAACACGCGCTCGCGCTCCGCATCATCCTCCAGCGCCCTGCCACTCATTTTGTACATTGTGTAAGAACTATTGTGCTTCAGCCGGGCAGCCGCCGCCATTCGTTAAATAAGAATCGCATCGCACAGAACCATCACACAGGACACGAGCATGCAGCACCTGGGAGGCGCGAATCCGCGCGCGTGCGCGCGCAAGCGTGAGGAGGTATGTCATTTCTGGAGAAATAAGGCGTCATATAAGAGCTCTTTGAAGGAATGAGGCTGGAGGAGAAGAGCACCAGGACCTGCGGGTGGCAAAGACGGTCAGGTCTGGCGCGAGATACTGCAGGAGCAATGGCAAGTGCGTGCCCCCACTTACAAGCAGGCAGAGGGCACTCAGTGGCCAGGGGCAGGCAAGGAGCAGGGGCCAGGGTGCAGGGCATGGGAGGGGGGGCGGAGGAGGGAGGGGATAAGGGGGTCCGGGGGGAAAAGAGAAGGGAACGGGGGTGGGGGCGGAAAGAAGGGGGAGCGAAGGAGAAGAGAAGGAAGGGGCGGAGGAGGAAGGGGGAAAGGGGCGCTGGGGAGAAAGGGGAAGGGGGGAAGGGGGGAGCGAGGAGAAGGGGAAGCTGAGGGCTTACTTGTACTCGGGAGTGCCACAGATGATGGGCTGGATCTCGTCCCACTTGCTGGCGCTGCTGACAGCCTGCAGAGGGGGGAGGAGGGCAAGAGGCAAGAGGGAGAGAGAAGAAAAAGGCAAGTTGAGAAGATGAGAAGCGCCCACTCCGCATCTGACCTGAGCCTCTCGCCGTCGTGCCCCCGGCAGCAACAGTACGAGATTACGCCACGCGGGCGCCCTTTATCAACTTTTGGGGTGATGATATGCGTTTGATACGCCAAGGCAGACCAAAGGTGAGTGTGGTCTTCCTTTCTCTGCCCCGGGGTCGCTCCCAGTCCAAAGCAAATTCCTCTCTCGCAATTTCTGATGGATTCTGGCTCCACCCTCCGCATCAACGTCCTCCCTCTCCGGCATCCCCTCTTCTTCTTGAACTGCACACGACCAATCAACTTCCGCACTCCAACCGTTTGGCTCTAAAACCTTTCGTATGTCTCAAACTCCCTGTGGACACTCCAACCGTGCATGAGAGAAACACGGCGAGAAGCAAGAACAGAAAGAAGAAGAAGAGCACGAAGGAGGATGAGCAAGAGCAGGCAGCGGCAGCCCCTGCGGCTGTGGCTGTTGCTGCTGCAGCCGCTCTGCTGTGCTGTGCTGTGCTGTGCCGGGGTGGTGCTGACCTTGGAGGAGCGCAGCAGGTCCGTGAAGTCCTCCGCAAGCCGGCGCCGCCGCTTGGCCTCCTTCTCCTCCTTCTCGCGCGCCCTCTCCTGCAGGTCCTCAAACGCCAGCTGCTCCCGCACGCACGCACGCACGCACGCCCCAGGTGTTGCCCCCGCCCGCCCCCCACCCATTGCCAGCNAGAGGGAAGGCGTGCAGAGCCCAGTCTCCCTCGTCAGCGCTCAAAGCCAACAACAGCTGACAGGCATGCACGCACTCGCTCACGCCTGCCGCCGCATGCTTTCACACACAATGCGGAAAGCGGCGGGCGGGCTGCCTTGACAACCCCTCCCTCCCTCCTGGCGCCTGCCCACGCGCACACAGCCCGCAGCAGACCTTCTGGAGGCCGACAGCTGGACAAATGCTCTTGAGTCGGGCTGAGGCGGCATGGGCCTCACAGACGCCCCCACCCCGGACTGCCACGCGGCGACACTCTTTCGGAAACTTGCTTCTGCTGCTGCTGCTGCTGCTGCAAGGCTGAGCCTCTCATCGCATTCTCCGCCATCTCGTGACTCCGTGTTCAGTAGATGCAGTGAAATTACGTATACATATGTATATATATATATGAATATACACATACACAATTCTTCAAGACCTGCCTCTATGCGGCCCTGAGCCTCACAACTACTCAAAGAGGGAGATAAGAATGGGAGTGAGAATAAGGGACAGGGAGGGGATACGTGTTGGAGAGTAGGACCTATGAGGGAGCCGCGGGGGTGCATGGGAATGTTGGCGGGGAGTACCGAATAGGCATGAGCGGACAGAGACTTAAAAAGAGGAGGTGCTCTTCTTGGCAGGTGCAAAATAAGCTTTCTCTGGCCGCCAGGCCACTAGGTGAATTGTCTTGCCTGATTTTGAGTGCCCATTGACTGAAGTCTCTTGAGACATAAATTCACAAGCATTTCCCCAGAGGCAGGGCACTCGGAGTATATACGTACGGGGCGTGCTGGAACTCAAGACCCACAGGGAGCGTGCGTGTTGTGTGTGACAAGTGGCAGCAGCAGGCAACAGGGGGAGGGCACTGACCTTGAGATTGATGTCAGAGATACCCGCCAAGTCACCTGCGTCAGTCGTCAGGGCCGCCTTGAAGTCGTCGAAGCTCAAAGCGCTCGTCACTGCCACCTGGCACGCGCATAGAGGAGTGATAACATTCCGTGAGACGTACATTTCGAACACACGACTCAAAATTTACGCAAATAAAGCCACGAAGAACGCTCAGAGTCCCCGGAAACTCCCCAGAGACTAAGAGAGTGCAAATGAAAGTGAGGCCATGGCCATAAGGGGGCACCCCGTGTGAGTGGGCCATGCGCTTGTCTGCTCGCATCCTGGGTGACGGCTTAATATCCGACTTGTATTCTTTGATACAAAAACTAACTGGCATATCAATTCGAAAGACCCAGCAGTTGCAGTTGGACACAACGTGAGGAGCGGGGGAGCCGCACACAGGTGGCCTCGGCTGGCCTTGCGCATGGCCACAAGAGCACCCAAACTCTCCCATTGTAAGCTAATCTGCGGTCCACCCTCTTGCCCCCCGCTATTCCGTTCGAGTCACATAGCGCGTCGTCGGGGGGCTGTGGCAAGCTGGCACAACCAGCAGAGTCGAGGAAAATGTATGTTGCAGCAAGGTGCTGAACATTTCCCTTTTCAAAAAAGGAAGAGCAGTGGCGCAAGGAGAGCCCAATACTGCTTGCCCCCCCCCACCCCTCCCCTTTCCCCCCCTCCTCTCAGCACAGACACAGCCTCAGGCTGCCGCTCTCATGTTAGCTCAGCCAAGATCTTAGGATGAAGTGGGGCATGAAGGGCGGCGCCAGCTGGTACCCATTGGAGGGCCCCATACACACAGGCCGAGACGGACACACAGGAGGGCCACAGGAGTACACAGGCGAGCAACGGCCGTCCCTCCCCCCCACCCTCCATCTCTCCCTTCCTCCCCCTCCATCCCTCTCTCTCTCTCTCTCTCTCTCTCTCTCTCTCTCCTCCCTTCCACTCCTCCTCCCTCCCTCTTACTTTCTCTGCGTCTCACCTTGGCAGCTTTCACAGCGTCTTTGACCTTCGCCTTATCGTCGTGATACTGCACCACAGCCAGCACACATACCCACACACACAGAGCACCCCAACAACCCACACCCGCATCCTTAAACCCACTCTGTGAAATAGCACCAGTGCACGCGCACGTACACTACATCAAGCGGGTGCGTGTGGCCTTTTTACGAAGTGGCCAAACACTACACACACACCTACTCGAACACACCCACAAATACACGCACACTCGCACGTACGCACACACACACCTACACACACACAAAGGCACACACCTCCACGCACACAAACGCACATACCATGCACGCACGCACACACATGCACGCACGCATGCGCATATGCATACGCACTCACATCGCCTCAAAAAGACACACACACGCACATACGCGCACACAGGCACGCCTGACGCAACCCCTGCAGATGCACGAGAGGGCGCGCACCTGCTTCTCGAGCTCCTCCAGGGCGTCCTCAAAGAGGTCCTTGGGCGTGGAGCCCCCGGCGTTGGAGGCCACTGCCTGGTACGCCGGCTCCTCCTTCACCTGCCACATGGCATGCGAGCACACGCACACAACACACACACACACACGCGTACACACACACGCACAACACACACGCGCGCACAGGCACAAGCACACGCACACACACGCGCAGACATTGCCCAAGCAGGCAGCCCGCAGAGAGTGAGAATGGTGCAAACGCTTGAGCGCACACGCCTTGCTTGCTCACGCACGTGCACTCGCACTGGCATTTGCACCAGTAGGACCCCACTGGCAGTAGCAGCGGGGTCCCTAGAAGACAGCCCAGTGGAAGAACGGAACGACGGTGTGAGCGCGCTCGCTTCCCCCCCACGCAGTGCTGAGCAGGAGGCAGGAGCAGGAGGCAGGAGACAGGAGCAGGAGCGTCAACGTCTCGCTTGCCAGCTCACAGCCCCCCCCCCCCGGCACACGGGCCAGGGCAAAAGAGTGAGAGAAAAGAGGGTGAGAGACGCACACGCAAGCGCGTGACGAATTCTCTTCACATCCAGCACATGCCTGGACAGATGTGTTACATGATGACGTACAGAGCCCAACACATGCCTGGAAGACAACGTAAATAGGACGGCAATGGAGCTCCTCTACCCCCAGCAAGGCCCCCAAAACCAAGGCAGCGTCGAGGTGGTTAATAAGAGGGCGTCGCTGACGTGCGTCCCCCAAGCCCCGCCGCTAGTGCACAGTACTGGCATCGGTGGTCCCACCAAAGCCCTCGCAGACGGGAGAAAGGCAGGGCCAGCACAAAGTGAGAGGAGCCAGCGACATGCACGCCGCAGCGAGTATGGCAGCGGCGCACGTCTGCCCACGCGCACAGCCCAGGCCCTTGCGGACAAGGCGGGGAGCCGGGTTCCCCTTGGCTCAGGGGGCAGCCAGCTAGGGCTTTAGATCCGAAGGATGTAGGTTTCAAAATGCAATGTTGAGGAAAGGAGGGAGAGGAAGAGAGGAGAGGAAGAGAGGGAGACGAGAGGAGGAAAAAGGGAGAGCAAGAGAGGGAGAGAGAGGGAGAGGGAGAGGGAGGAAGAGGGAGAGAGGGAGAGAGGCCCAACCAACCTGTTCCACATAGTGGCGCCAGCGGGTCTTGGCCGTGAGCTCTCCCGAGGCCTTGTGCTCGTCCATGAGCTTGCGGAACGCGTCGCGGTTCTTGCGCTCCTTCCGCCTCACGGCTTCCTGGCGTCGATGCGCCCCCACCCCATCCCCAAAGAAGTCACATACACTCACACACAAACACACACACACATACACACGCAGAGAGATAGGAAATTGGAGCCAAATGAGTGAACAGTGATACATATTAAGTAGTTATATAGGGGTGCCTTGAAGGCCGCGTGTGCCAGGGGAGCGCCAGGTCTACGGTGCGGCGGCAGGCATTTTGCCTCAACATGCCTCGGTTTGCTTTGAAACGTGAACACGTATGAGCAAGAATCTCTCAGCGATGGTCAAGCAGGGACAAGAAAACAGCAGGTCAATAGTGTAGAGCTGGAGGCAGCAGGAAGAGCTACAAGCGCGCGACCGCGCGAGAGAGAAACAGAGAAAGGGGAAGCACGGCTAAAGCTCTACCAACGAGAGGACCAGACGTGGGAATGCATGCGCCCATGTCTGCCCGCCTGCCTGCCTGCCTGCCCGCACACGAGGTGGCATCACACGCCACGTGCCATCAAAGCCAGGTGGGGCCGTCAGACGCGGCTTTTAAACAGTCAGATGTCGAGCCCCGGGGGAAAGGGAAGCAGAAAGCAGAGACCCTCCCACTCACCCGCTCCTGCTGCTTCTGCTCCTCCTCCTTCTTCTCCAGGTCCCGGATGTATTCCTGCCGCCCCCCACCAGGCCAGCCTCATCCTGCCGTCAGCACACGCCACGCACAAGCTGCATCCTACGGCCCGGACAGATTAAGGACAAGTTATACGTGGGCAGACCTCAACCGTGCAGATGCAGAAGGAAGACAGACCCACACCAGCACTGCCCCTCTCTCCCTGGCCTGGAGAAAAGGGAGAGAGGGAGAGAGGGAAGGAGAGCCAGCACACCTCTCTCTCCCCGGAGGGGAGGAAGGGAAGAGAGAGAGAGAGAGAGACAGAGAGAGAGAGAGAGAGAGAGAGAGAGAGAGAGAGAGGAAGCACACCTGGAAGACCTCCAGGCGGTCCATTTTGTCGAGGCGCGCGCACCGCTCGTCGTCCTCCAGCTTGTCTGCCACCTTCCTCCATTGTGTGCTCGCCTGCCGTCGTCATCGGCCCCCCCACACCCCGCACCCCCCACCCCCAGAACAGCAACATTCTCTTCAGGACAATAGATGACTTGACACCCTCACACTGTGAGGCTCTCAGAATCAATTGCTGTGATTGCAATGACATCGCGGCAACCGCAACAACTGCAGTCATTGTAATGATTGCGACGATTGCCGCTGGCCCTCCTGACGGCGTCAGAGCGGCGACGCCCACGATCGTGACAAGTGGGGCCGGTGAAAACGGCCAGAGACGTTGCAGCAATAAAATGTTGGCCAACGATGTAATAGGCGGTGTTGGGGCTGCGGCAACGCTCAGCTGAGAAACAGACTTCTGGGTAACTTACGATCTGCAGATGTGCGGCAGCATGCGCCCAGAGGCAAGAAATGAGGGGGGAAGTCGGTAGGCGGGCGAGCGGGCAAATGGGGAAGGACAGGGGAGGAACAGCAGGAAAATTGGGACGGCTTGCATCCTGAGGAAGAAGCAAAGAGGGGGGGGGGGGTATTTGGGGGGGGAGAGAGAGAGAGAGAGAGAGAGAGAGAGAGTGAGAGAGAGAGAGAGAGAAAGAGAGTGGCGGGGACGGGGGACGAGGGGAGCTGCAGCGTGGGGCCGACCTTGATGAAGTCGCAGGCCTCAAGGAACTGCCGGAACTCCAGGTGGTTCTTCTTGCGCTCCTCGCGCGCCCTCTCCTTCTCCTGCGTTGTCCGCACACAGCCTCGCCGCAGGAGTCAGCCTAAGCCTGCCAGCCTGCCAGCTGGGGCATCGAAACAATCGGCCGGCTGCCGCTGCAGCGGGCGTCTCCATTGGGGTGCGTCCAGCAGGCTCCAGGAACAACACAGGGGGACCCCCCAGCAGCTGGAGTTTGGAGTTGGGAGCCCGCTCTCATGTGGAGTGTTGATGTTACCTTACGCTCCAGGTCCACCAGGTAGTCCTCATAGAGCTCCTCCCGGTCCCTGTCGCGCTCCACTGCCTTGAAGCGCATGTCCGTCTCAAACAGCGCCGCCGCTTTGCTGCTCATGTGCAAAAAGGAGACGCACACGCACTTGCCGTCAGAGGGCGAGGGCGAGGGCGAAGGAGAGGGAGAGGGAGAGGAAGAGATGAGAGGGGCTTCTCCACACGCAATGCAGGGCATGACTTATGGCTCACACATGCACACACACACACGCACACACGCACACACATCTTGATAGAGAGGGAGGAAGAGAGACACTCGGAACATACACCGAGAGCCTGATCTCTAGCAAGCAGAGGGCTGTATCAGCAGCCACATAAGAGGTCCCCCGAAAGGAGAAAGGGCCGAGAGAACCAGAACTGGGCCAGGACCAACGTCGGGGCCATGGACAAGGACAAAGACTGGTGTAAAAAAGGCCGCAAGGGTGAAAGGAAGAGTCCGCAAGGGGGAAGGGGG
>WELA01000937.1:343754-357239 GCA_009602735.1 Mesotaenium endlicherianum
CGCCCCCGCGACGAACCCCGCCCCCCATCCACCTTCCCTCTTTACCCCGATCGAGATTCGCTTGTCCCAGACCAGAGTGCAGCACGATGAGTGCCGCACTCTGCAGAGCCCAAGCCGCACGCGTCTGCCGGCACGCGCGACAGCCCCCGCGCACAAGGGAGCGGCCTCGGAGCGCTCCGCGCGGGTGGCCGCACGTAAGCTTGCCAGGTCGGATGCCGGGTGTGTGAGAATTGCTGCTGCATGCCACCCTTGTATCCTCACTCCGACAAAAAAGGGCCCCTGTTTGGTGAGGGTCCTGAGGAGCCATTCATCCTTCCCAGCACTAGCATTCCGATTCTGGCTGTGATACGCCCTTTGCCATCCCTAACCCCCCCTCATGTGAGCAAGCAGATCCCTCTGATACCTCAGCCCACAGGGCATTCCGGCAAGCTGCAGACTAGCACCCCAGCCCAGTCGGGCTGCTCGCGAAGTTTCCCCAGCCTGGGGAGCCTTCATAACCATATAGTTGTCTAGCTGCTACGCCAAAGAAGCTAGAACTTTGAGACCCACCACATCATAGGCTGGAAGGCCCAACCTGCACCCTCTTGCTCCTCCCCCCTTCACCCCTTCTTCTCTTGCCTTCCCACTAAGTCAGCGGGCGCTCCAATGACCCTCCCAGTCCTCACTACTGCCAGCATCGCCCACTCAGGAGCTCATCCGTCGGAACGACAACACACGGCCGCAAAATTGCCCGGAGAGCCCAATCGGGAGCTCATCCCTCAGAGCAACGACTCTTGACTTGATAAAAGGGCGTACGCAAACAAAGGCCCAGCCCTCCGCTGTGCACGACGCGGCACACGCACTCCAAGGGACCCTAGCCAGGGGGGGGGGTGGGGAGGGACAACGCGACTCACAGGGGCTGCAGGGCTGATGGCATGCACAGGTGGCGGCGCCTGGGGAGCGGCGGGAGCAGCGGCAGCAGGGTTGCTGGCGTAAGCCGGCTGAGGAGATGCGGCGGACTGCCCCAGGCCGGCTCCTGGATAGGGGGGGGGCTGCTGGGGGGCAAAACCCAAGGGCCTGAACTGGCCCTGGCTCGGGGCCTGGGCTGGAGCTGCTGCCTGCGCCTGCGCCCCATACTGCACACACCACCACATGCCTCAGGCTCAGGCTCGAGCTCAGGCTCGGGCTCAGCTCGGGCTCAGGCTCGGGCTCAGGCTTGGGCGCAGGCTCGGGCTCAGGCTCAACTCGGGCTCAGGCGCGGGCTCGGGCTCAGGCTCAGGCTCAGGCTTTCACTCAGGCTCAGGCTTTCACTCAGGCTCAGGCTCTTACTCAGGCTCGGCTTCCTATGCAGCGTAACAGAGCCCCCCTGCAAGGCGAGCATTGGTGCCTCGCATTGCCAAACTCCCGGCGTTGGGTCAGCAGCTGAGGGGTGCACGAGGCTGGCTCGCATAATCTTTACTCGAAAGGTCCAGGTGCAGGTCCAGGAAAGGCATGCCAAGGGGCCGGGGTTTTGGCGCCTGGTTTTTTTGGTTTGGGGGAGGGGGGAGGGGGAGGAGATGCAGGTGGGCGCATGTAAGATAGGTCTTGGAGCATCAGCCAGTGCGCAAATCCTCTTGGCTATTGCCACTATGTGAACAGAACCGCGCCACTGTAGCGAGGGCCCCCCCCGGGCACGTTTGTCGGGCAGACCACAAGTGCCACGGACACTGGAGGGAGCAAGCCCGGCAGGGGGGAAAACAACCTCGACTGATTCATGCGACGAGCAGAAAGAAGAGCCTCAAGCGCGTGGCGTGACATGAAAAGCCCTGCCGATCTGCGGCGCGAGGAGGGGGAGACTCCACCATACCTGACGTGAACAACGCAATGCAAGCGGCATAATGCAAGCACGCCAGTTTCCAGGGGCTACCACTGCACCTCCGACTGTCCCACCGTTCACCAAGTAGAAGGGGGGAGGGCGACAGGGACGGGGACGGGGCCAGGGCCGGGGCCGNGATTAGGAGGAGAGAGTGAGTTGGAGGAAACTTACAGGGTAAGCGGAGGCAGATCCTCCCGGCTGCTGTGGGGCTGGGGGCAGGGGGACTCTCGAAAACCCCTGGCTAGGGAGGGCGTGCTGGGGGGGGGCTGCAGCAAAGCTCATGCCTGGCGGTCTGGGGAGCATCGCAGAGCCGGGCCGAAACGATGACTGGCTGGAAAACTGGGACGTCTGGGGAGGGGGCAGGGGCACTCCCGGGCGATACAGCTGCGGAGGACGCATGCATGCATGCATGTGCATGCAACGGCATGCGAAGGACACGTGTCAGACAGAGCGCGCGCGGAGGCTGGACTTGCTGGTGACACTTTGCTATGAGGGTGAGTGGACAACGCGTGCCACCGTCCGGACGGCACGCGTTTCATTATGTCTTTTGCTTTGTTTCTGATATCTCACCAGCTGTATAGTGTTCTCCTTAGAGAAGACGCAGCAGCTTCAGCTATACCAGAGCAACAACGACGACGACAGATCACAGGGGGGAAAAAGGCAAGGTGGCTGCAGAAGGATACTAAGTTGTGATCTCAAGAGGCTGCAGAGAGAGAGCACTACGTGGCACAAGGAGGAGGCTGCAGGAGACTGAAAGCTGCCCTGTCCACATGATCCAATTACTAAGAAGACGAGCATCGCACAAAGAATGCAAAAAGAACGCACCGCTGCCGTTGCCCCGCTGGACGATCCAATGGAGCCGTTTGCTGGAGGGCCCTGCCTCTGTTGAAAGCCGGACGAAGCTTGCATTGTAGGAGCACCCACCTAAAGCAAGTGAAAGAGAAGAAGGTCAGGCTTACTATAGGTAACAAGGTAGCACACATAGAAGCAGCTTTGCCTTAACAGACTTTACAGGAGGGAAACACCCAAAGCTATTAACTGTCCCTTTGACGTAAGGAACAGCCTTGTTTCTAGACACGTCATGCATCAGGAATACCTTACATGCTTTTGCCCGTATTATAAGAATGACTGCAGTTGGGAAACTGACAACTTTGTTGAAATGCTGCACAAAGTGAATATCCTGTCAACCTTAAGCATCATGAAGTTAAAGTATGTGAACTACCATAGGCGCGGAAGTTGCATTTGCAGACGATGAGTGGGATCCGCCAGGGGCACCAGGAGCACTTGGCGCAGCAGCGGACATGCCTCCAGCTGCAAACGCGATTCACCTCATCAGAAAGTGGACAGCTGCAGGTAATTTGACAGATATAGAGCTCTAGTGGATCGACCTCTATGAGAAAGACGCCAGACCTGCTTAGCTACAAAGACGCCTGACGTTTTAGTTTCACGAACAAAACACCTGCAGATCCTATGGGAGGAAAGAATAAGCTAAGATATTTTTTTAAATGTTTGTGTAGGGATGCATATCATCTACATGCTGATGCTTAAGCTCGTATGTGCCATCAAGAAAGGAAACTGTGCCCGATGCTGCTCATAACAGCCATAGCTTTACGACTTCCGCAACCAATGTGTCCAACAGTTCAAGGGAAACGAGAGCACCGGAACAAATCTCTAGTCATACCTGTCATCCAAGCAGGCAAAGTCATACCCCGACCTCTACCGGACCCCGCATGTGGTGGAGGACCTGCCATGGCTGGTTCTCAGCGAGGAAGCAGAATCACCATACACAATATCCTGCCCTTCAATAACTTAGTAAGACTTTCTGTGGCACTAATAGAAAACGATACGCTGGGCTGGCTGGAGCCTGGAACCCTTTGAAACCCTCCCCGTTCAGAATATGTGGGGATCAATGAGTAGCACGTCAGCAACCCCCTTGAAGGCCGTGCAGAGTTGACTAGAATGGGGGTACGCTAATGACTCGTATGCGATACGTATTGGTCAGTTTTGGTCACCCGATGCCCATCGGGATACGCTCGTTAAGGAACACTCAAGTACGCATAAACAACCATAAAATAAAGCCTTGGGATGCGCAAAAACAGATCACGAATATACGCAAAACAGGAGACATGGGGTACGCGAAAACAGACAGCACGGGAACGCAAAGCTCACTGAACGTAAATGTGAGTCGCTTGTGACGCGCACGAATGTCCAAGAAAGGTTTGGAAATGGCATGGGTCATGCATAATGGGGAAACTTGCCTTCAATTTGTCAAACCGGTAAATAATTTTGTAATAAACGACAGGGCGCTCCTTTTTCGTAAAAGCTTATTTTTCTTTCGGTTGATGTTGGAGCTTTAGATATTGTCATGCTTCTCATTTTTATGCGGTTTCGTGAACACGAGCCGTTAGAATTTCTCACTCTAAACAACTACCTTTCGTTTTCACAAAAACTTTAAGTATTTGCCTAAACACCCGAAATCCTAAAAGAAGTTTTGCCCGGGTGGCATAGGTCGTATGAAGAATGCAAAAAATCACTCGCTGGGTGTGCACAATGGAGTTGCATGTGGTACACTAAGCTGACTTGAAAGGAAAAAGCCTGGTTTACTTGCGTGGGGCAAGCAAAGTGAAGTTCCTATCAAATATTGTGCCGTCAACGATAGTCTACGTTCAAAAATAAATTAGGCAGCGGTGAAAACAGAGGGATGACGTACATAACGTATGTAGCATACCTGATTTTTTGTCCATGTATGAAAACAAAGTCGTCAACGTGGAACAACTCAGTGCTCACATGATATAATGTTTATTCTCTTTTATTGCAAAGTATCTTCAAAGAAGCGGAGTACGCGTAACTTGTATATTTGCTGTGGGGAAATATTATGTACAATTGTAGTGCAATATATTCTATGAGGAAAAAGAAGGCAAAGTACAATGCATTGAGTCCTTTTGACAGCGGATTTATGTATAACATGTTCGTATGGTTTACCGCTTACTGGAGGTGTGAGGTAATCACAACATTGAGTGTAAGCCCATGGAGAGATTGATAGCGGAGAAATCCATGCTCAATTCTTACATTCCATTTGCAAACATAGCTTCCAATGGTTGTTTAATGGCCTTAGTCCTAGTAACTTGACTTGTCACAGCAGATTGTGGCCTTTGCACAAGCAACTTCGACTATGAAGGATGGCAATGCAACCTGGACTTGAAGTGACCTCGGTCTATAACAATGGCGAAGCAACATCACAGAGCAATGTCATAACAGAATTTGTCCAACAAAGTTTCAAGTTGCACAATCGAAAATATATGAAGTCCGACACAAATACTACATGAGGCACCTTAATAACAACCAACAACAAGACTTCACATGTGGTCAAAATTGGAGTGGATACCTTATTTTAAACCCCCAAAAAAGGCATAGTCTTTGCACTGTATTCTACACCATTATTTTTACACAGTTCATAGTACACAAGTACGCAATGGAATGCAAAAAAGTGCGACTTGCTCAGGGCTGACTACATCCCCTACTGCATACAGGGTGGACAAGTCAAAGAGGGGAAAAGGCCTACAAAAGGTACACCTGAGTTTGAGCTACTGCATCGTACACGTCGGGCTTAGCTTGATCATCCCCCGATGACACCACTATAACGTCTTGACATAATTATCCAAGCCCTTCGTGAAAAGCTCGCACCTACACACAAGCTCCAGCGAGAGATTGATGAGATCCTCTCACAACTCATATAACAACGTGTCCCCCATAACACAAACAAACATTCGCACAATAGAGAGAAGTTGAACCGACTAAACTACTCTACAATTGTGCATACTAGACAAGCACCCCTCATTTGCATACCTACCTCTAGAGAAAGCAATAATCTGATGAGTGGTCTGCCCACACATCCCTACAAAAGGTGCAGTTGTATGTTGTCATGGACATGCCTTTCGCATCTATTGCTTCCTGTGATCAACTGAAGCAGAAGCAGTATGTTTCTAGAAGAGTAAGGCCACCATCCCAACAATTTTTTGCTTTGCAAATCAATGCATCATCTTGCAATAGTGGCCAGGTGCACATACCTGAAGGGCTCGCCAGGCGTGTACAGAGGGTTCTTCACAACGTACTCCACGTACAAGTTGTTGTATATGTACCTCAAAGGTTCTCTCATATCAGCCGACTTGGGATCTGACACGAGAATCAACTGCAAAACTGAAAGTAATGAGTACATTACTGGGGGCATTGTCCAAGTAGGATAGGGAGGGGTGCTTGTAGGCGGCTGGAGGACAAAAGCAGGCAAAAATTGCATATCTATTTCTGTTGTTAAGTCAGGTGAGAGTGATTGTACATACCTTCATTCCTGATGGCGTCTCCATATAAGTCAGCTTGTATGTATTGGTCCGAAAGCTATGGAATATGCAGCCTTGACTGTTTTTCCCACTGAAAAGAGGTCACCCAATAGCGCTTATCAGCCTCATTGTAACAGAAAATTACTAACTCTAGTTCACCAAATGTCTGCAACAAACTCGAATCTTGAGATCCGCATGGCTATAGAAAAAGGTTCATTGACCTCTGCAATATGCTCGCTGCTGAAACATGTACAGATGTCCCCTACTGCTTGCGGAGGTGATTCTGACTATGAAGGTTAAAGCATGGAATCCCGGCTTACTTGATTGGGTCCATCTTTTGTGTGAATGACTTTAGGGAAAAAATTAAGCCAAACATGAGCTTATGGTCGTCCGTTTGACCGGAGAGTGGACGGTTCCACTCGTGGTAGTAGAGACACCCGTTTCTGTTAAATATGTAGATCATATGCATCATTTTTGCGGACCAAAAGTTTTCTCTTTTACTAAATCGAAACGGATGCTCTCATGGCCTTTTGACAAAAGGAACTTGCTAAGAAGCAGGCTCTAACGTGTATATGCGTTCTTCATGAGCTTTATGTCCAATGTACAATGGTGACCTCATTCCCGTCGCTTAAAAAAGACCAAGCAGCCACAGACCAATGCGAAGACTTCCAACAAACTTTGCACCAAGGATATTCTATTAGTGCTGCTAGTGCATTTTTGGGTCCATCAAACTTCACGCCTGCATGCACCCAACTTGGGCGAGACTAATCCATGCGACGATAAGCGACTGTTCGTCTGGTGCACTCTATCGGACGCGATCACGGACGACTGCTCACCTTGGCTCGTATGAGTCGCTGAAGGCAGACAAATTCTCCGGTTTGCTCCGGTTTCTATCAAACAAAGCACAAGAAGGAAGGGCTTCTATGTTCAACTCAGCGCGACTGACTAGCACTTGAAATACCGGACATGTAATGCCGATAGGAGGAGCTCGATTGTACTTGTACGCGATACGGTAGTAGAGCATGGATAACTCTGTGCCTCCCCTTGCTTCCTTACCTCGTGGTGCAGGTGCTCCAGGCTCATACAGTGCTCCCCAAGCGCAGCAACAGCAGCAGCAACAGCAACCTCAGCCGGTAACATATTCTGATGTCTCCGGCGGTGCAAACCAGGTTTGGCAGCAAGGAGCCCAGCAATACCAGCAACAGAATGCGACTGATGCCTATTCTCAGGCGGCATACTACGGTTATCAGCAGTATGCCCCAGCCCTTGCACACAACAATTATGGACAGCCTCAGCAGGTGGAATTCTGGAGCTCTTCAGCAATTTATTGGCAGCTCTTTCTTCTTCGATGAGCCAACAAATCCTTTTACCCCGCGTTCCCTCTGTCACTACTTTTACTCTGCATGGCCTTATAGAGCATGCGTGGAGCGTCTGCTTACCACCATGTCTGTTCTAAGATAGCTCGATATTGGGGCTGCATCTCTTTCTCCCGGTAGTGCAGATGTTGCAGGCTTGCGAGGAAGTGTGAATTCAGTCTTGAGAGGAACTATAAAATTATGTGAGAATGCCGTAATTCTGATTGTGGTCCTCCACCCTTACTTTACTGACATCCGCTCTTTAGCTGGCTTGCGTGCAGGCCTGGGACGCCAACAACTGGAGCCAACAATGGTCCCACCCGGGTATGACCTGTGGCTCCTCTCTTCTTGAGCTTCAATGCAAGGGTAGTAACAACCTGCTTATAACAGAGGACGATTCTTGCAGGCCTTCCATACTTTGCCTGTGTTTCTTTGCTCCATCATTCAGCCTAGCTCTATTCCTCCGGATCTTGGGCGGTGTAAGTTGGGTCTCTTCCGTTCTCTTCTCCGTGTGGTACTTCGTACTTTCTCCTACGTGCTCATGGAGACAAATGGTCCCCACGCCCCCCTAATCCCCCCTCTCCCTTCCCTTCTCTGAATGCTAACTCTGCCGCTGCATGTGGAGGCACGGGTTTTGATTTTCCACACGCTTCAGATGCCAGCCGTCACGACATACGCCATCTGGTTTGGTCGGCCAGTTGGGTTTCTTTTATGTATCGACACATGCATCTGGTGTAAGCTTCGAGCTGATGAGGAAGAGAGCAGGTGGCAGCGTCTGCTGAGGGAGCAGATGTTCCGAGACGGAAATAGACGGGAACAGAAGGGAACAAACGGGATATAGAGGTCAAGGTCAGAAAGAAAGAGAGAAAGAGCTGCTTCAAAGCAGCATCAAGGGCCGCGTTGAGCACTTGTGGGCGGTGTGCGGGCAGAGATGAGTGTGCGAGCCTAGAGCACCTTGAAGCTCAGAGCATCACGAAGGAGAGCCGCGTCCAGCACGTGTGGGGTAATGAGGGTGGTTTTTTTTTTCTCAAGGAGGTGGAGTGTGGACTCTGTCAGGCGCGAAGAGAACACGCACGGCCGTTGAGATTGAATCTGATGGCTCACTGCCGACTCATTGTGCACTGCTAAGGCGAGAAGCGGGGAAGAAAGTTTTGCAAGGAGAACATTTGCGGCTGGCTAGTCCTCGATGCAGATGACAAAATTTTAAGGATGAGTTGGAGTGACAAGCTTCACATCTATCGCATACTTCATGGTGCCCTTGACTCAAACCAGAGACGGAGCTGGCCAATCAGGGCCGAGCCCAGAGCATGGCGCCGCCCAGGGCCCCCTGCCTCTGAATTTACCTGCTGGCTGAACCCTAAGCCCCACCTCGCCCTGCCCTGTCTGTGTCTCCCTCTTGCGGCAGGTGGCGGGGCCACAGCCACAGGCGCCCTAGGACCTGCCTCTGGCGCTGGGGCAGGTGGCGCCGCCGCTGCAGCAGCAGAATCGGACTGGGCGGCGAGGGCGCGCGCGTGGGCGGAGCAGAAGGCAGCCCAGGAGGAGGCGGCAGCAGCAGCTGCAGCGGCAGCTGCAGCCCAGCAGGCCCAGTCGGTGGCCCTTGCAGGTCCCGCTACTGCTGCTGCAGACACTCAGGGGCAGGGGCAGCCAGCAGCCCCTGGGGGGGGGCAGCAGTCTCAGCCGCAGGAGCCTCTGCTGTCCCATGCGCACGCGCACGACCAGCTAGCCCCCCTCCCAGCCCCTCCCCCCCCCGGCGCGGCGGCAAGCTTCGAGCAGCAGGTGCGTTCGTGCGCGTGTGCGTGCGTGCGTGTGTGCATACGTGCGTGCGCATGCGCGTGTGCGGCTCGTGACATCCGATAAACATGGTGGGCTGGACCGGGGGGGGAGCTCCGTTTGTGCCCCCTTGCTTTGGTTGCTTGCTTGCCGTGCTTGCTTTCTAGCTGTGCTTCTGCAATGGATCAGCATTTGTTCATTAGACCCCCCCCCCCCNCCTCTCCTTTGGTACCGAGAGTGCCGCAAGTGCTGAACGGTGCCGGATGTGCCAGGTGTGCCGCCTGAGCCCCCAGGCACTCAGGGTCACGGCCGAAGCTCGGGTAGGTGCCAAGAGTGTTGGACGTGCTGAATGTGTTGAGTGTGCCGAATGTGCCGGGCTCGCTGCGTCGAGCCCCCGGGCTACCGGGCTGAATATCAAGGCACAGGAAGCACAGCCGCACAGCACGCGCCTGTCCTGCTATTCCTTCCTCCTCTGCTGGCGGCACATCCCGGCTGCCTCGTGATCTGCCGAGTTGGGGAGTACAGGATGTCCGAATCTGCCGAACTTGCCGAGTGTGAACGTGCCGAACGTGCGGGGTGCTGAGCGGACCTGCCATGTGTGCCGTGCGTGTGGGAAGCGTGTGCTGCAGGGATGGGGCGGGCAGTACGAGAACTTACGCCTTCAGAAGCAGCAGCAGCAGCCATCGCCCCCTGGGCCCCCTCCGCCGCCCCTGGCACCCGGCCAGGTGTCGCACGAGGGCGGGATGCTGTGGAGCGATGCCGGAGCACGAGCTGGCGCTGCGGCAGATGGACAGCACCCTGGTAAGGATCTCTCTCTCTCTCTCTCTCTCTCTCTCTCTCTCTCTCTCTCTCTCTCTGCTTCTCAGGCGAAGGAGACAAGATGAACGGTGGTCTGTGCATTACAAGGAAAACCATTGCTTATCTTTGCGCTGCTTGGAGCCGCTGCTTGGAGCCTGAGGTCGGGTTGGGCGACAGGTGATAGGGCCAGTGAGGTCGTGCCACTTGGCTGAACCGGAGCTGGCATTGGCACCAGCCGGCTTGTAGGCCGGCGGCAAGGGGCTCTGCCTGACTCGGTGTCCAGAGTGACTGCTGGTTGCTGACGCGTTTGTTTCGCCAGCAGCATGCAGACGGCCTGGCTCTGCTTTGTTCCCGGGAGCCTGTAGTTTGTCATGCTGATGTGGCGTTGTATGTTGTGTGAGTTTCCCCCGGACAGGACGCGCGCCTCCTCCGCCTCCCTTGGGCTCAGCAGAAGAGCAGCAGCAGCAGCAGCAGCAGCACGTGCAGTACTGGCAGCACCCCGGGCAGCAGCAACAGCAGCAGCAGCAGCAGCAGCAGCAGTACCCCTACCCTGAGCCTCCGCCTGGCGGCCAGAGCTACGACCAGCAGCAGCACCAGCACCAGCAGTTTGCTTACCCGCCGCCGCCCCCTCCTCCGCCAGGTGGCGAGGCCCAGCAGGTGCCACCTGGTGGCTACTCGCAAGCGCAGCCCCTCCCTGGGCAGTTCCAGCAGCAGATGCCCTCGGATTACCATCATCAGCAGCAGCAGCACCAGCAGCCGCTGCCGCACGTGCAGCAGGCCGAATATCTGCACGCCCCCCCGCCAGGTCACTTTCCCCCCCGGGGTGTCCCAGAGGGGGGTGGGCATGGAGGGCCCCCCTTTGAGGCGATGCACGACTGGCACCAGGCGCAGGCACAGTACGGCCACCCTGCTGGCCATCTCGGCATGCGCCAGGTGGAGCCCTCCCGCCACCCCTCGGCTCCTCCCTCCCGTGCGCTTGGTGATGCCGGTTGCGTGCTTGCTGCTCTTTGCGTGGCCGGGTTTGGAGCTGGAGCTGGATCCCATCTTGGAGCCGTTGCCGGAAGTGAATGGACAAGCTTTGAGCAATCCGGCTGCCTCGATTCGCAAGCCCGGCCCTGGGAGCCGCTTTTGTGCACGGGGCCTTCACTGAGCCTTAAACCCTGCGCCCCTTCTGTTAAGCCCTGCGCCCTTGCAGCTCCTTCATCCTGGCACGGGTGCAGCTTGACGTGTCGTCGTTCCCCTCTGCCTGCTCTGGCTCTGGCTCTGGCTCTGGCTCTCCTGCTTTTCGCGGGTGCTTTCTCTCTCACTCTCCCCCAATCTCTCTCCCTCTCCCTCGTCACCCCCCTCCTCTTTCTCTTTTCCCTCCCCCCCAACCACCTCCCCCCTCCCCCCTCTCTTCCCCTTCATCTTACATTCTGTGATGCGTGTGTGTGTGTGTTTGTGTGTGTGTTTGTGTGCGTGCTTGTGTGTGTGTGCGTGTGTTTGTGCACGTGTGCGATGTACTTTCATTGCGCATTGCAACAGCAGCAGCAGCAGCAGCAGCAGCAGCATGCAGAGCATCTCCGCATGCTGCAGGGCGAGGGCTTCCCGGGAGGGGGTCCTCCCTTCCACGGGGGGCCCGGGGGGCACCCGGGCATGCACCCGGGAGCGCCAGGTGGCGGCTTCGGATTCGTGGAGGGCCACGAGATGGGCGGGTTCATGCACCCCCCTGGCGGATATGGCGGAGGAGAGATGCACCCGGACATGGGCATGATGCATCTGCAACAGCGCCCCCGAAAGGTCTCTACCCTTCTGCCCATGTGTGCGTGCGTGCATGCGTGCGTGTGTGTGTGAGGGTCTGCTTCAATTCATGTGAATGTGTGTGTGAGTGTGTGAGTGTCCATGTGTGCGCGCGCGCTCGTGTGCGTCTGTTCCTGCACGCTTCTGTGGCTTCCTCTTGGGAAAGAACCTCCTTTCAGCATGTGTGCAAGACACTGCGGCAAGTCAGAAGATGTGTGTGGGGGGGCGTGGGCGCCTGAAGGAGCTTGTGCTAGAGCTGCACATGTGCGCATCTGACCCGAATAGGGAACTTGCACAAACGCACACATACGCCCTGCCTACTCTCGCCCGGGCACCAACTGCGTGCATGGGTGCGTGCCCGAGTTTTAGGCTGACGCACAGCTCTGGTTCTCTCACTCTTTGTGTGACCCCCCGTCACCTACCGGCTCGTCATCAGTGTTCACATACGAGAAGTCAGAGAAATTGCCTGTTCCAGATGGCAAACACTGCATGTTTCCAGGCCTGCGCGTGCATGCAAGCGCACGCACGCGCGTGGCTGTGTGAGTGCGTGTTGGCCCGTGCGCGTGTGTGTGCTCACATACACACATGGGTTTGTCGCGCACTGATGCATGGACTCCACGCCGCGGGGTGTCGTTTAGTTGCAAGCCGCCTCTGCGAGTGCCGGGTGCAGGTCAGGGGGGGTATCTCCGCTTGCTGCTGCGGCTTTCTCTGATGCGTGGCAGCTGCACTGTGCGATCGAAGTCATTCTCTTCTTCCTTTGCGACTGGTGGTATCACAAAGTCGGGGCACGTGTACGAAGAAGTCACACCCCTTCGACTGCGGAGCCGGACACTTTCGCTCTTTTCTTATCCTTCAACATGAGTTCCTTTTTTTTCGAGGGTGCGACTCGTACAGGCGCAAGTGCCGTCGTGGCTGATAGAGGAGATTTTGAAGAGGAAGAACCAGGAGGCCGCCAAGGGCCAGCTGGCGCCGGCAGACGGGGCGGCGGGCCAGGAGGGACAGGTGGCGTCGAATGGGCTCGCGGCGGTGGGCAAGGCCATGAGCGACTCCGAGGCCGACAGCAGCGACGGCGACGACGACGACGACGACGTAAGCGGACACGGCTCTTGTGCGCTTGCGCAGACACGTGGATGGAGAATCATGCGGTGTGAGTGGAGGTTGTTTGTGTTCCACTCAATGGTGGCTGTGCGGATGGTGCGTGCGCCTGAGCACCTGGGCGTGCGTGTGTGCGCGTGCGTGTGTGTGTGTGTGCTCGTGTGCTTGTGTGTGATTGTGTGTGTGTGTGTGTCTGCGTGCGTGTGTGCGCTTGTGCACCTCTGAAGTGGCAGCCTGAGCAATTGGGCCTGGGCTTTCACTTTTGGGTTCTGGAAGCTCATAGTCCCAGGTGCAAGACTTTGAGCTCGGGGTTTTGGCCTCAGGGCTGGGCTGCTGTTCAGATTTGCGCTGACACCCATGCGTTCTCGCCTGCGCCTGTGCTTGCGCAGGAGGAGAAGGAGCAGGCGCGGCTGGCAGCCATGAACAACGAGATTAAGCGCGTGCTCACAGAGGTTCTTCTCAAAGTCAGTCTCTCCCTTCCCCTGGGCCGCCCCTGGCCCCCCCGCTCCCCCACCCCACC